>JAFHBV010000016.1:0-187853 GCA_019022785.1 Pseudomonodictys pantanalensis
TTTTATTTATTATTTTTTTTTGTTTTTTTTTTTTGTTTTTTTTTTTTTTTTTTTTTTTTTCAGTAAAGCATAAGGTCAACCTCGTNAAATAATGTATTCTATCTGATAGCTGTTTGTTCGTGCCATATTGCGGGTGACGCAAGCACTGAACACGGTAGAGAACACAGTAAGGTGCAATACCCTGCGGTACACAAAAATAATGTATTCTATAAAGTTTAAGGTAGCATTCTCCTGACCGACGTTAGAATAGATATATTTTTCTAGCTGCAAACATGAATTAATAATTAACTTGTCAGGGCAAAGTGCAGGCTTGCCCAAGTAGCTCGAGCCCATCAGTTTCGCAGCCTCAGATTGTACCGTCCGCTAGGGAAACCCGAAGGAATGCTCCCGTAGAAGCCGAATGAAAAGGCCACGAACCACCGTCTATAACCCCATATCAAATGTCACTCCACCAACCGTGTCATGGCCTCATGCCGCCGCTCAGATTTCGGCATCTTCATCCTCACTGTCCTCATCCTCTTCATCCTCTTCATCAGAGGACCAGTCATCCTGGACAGGCTGAGATGGTCCACGTTGTAGACGCTCGGAAGCAGCATTGCTCGAATCTTCCTTGGGATTCTACGCAAAGGTTAGCTCAAGTAAGCATGATCTATCAAGCACCATACATAAGCTTTGATCTTGGCCCAGCCATTCTTGTAAGACACGGTATCCGCGTTGGAACGCTCAGCGACACCAGAGCTGAAGCTATGGAGGGATCCAGTGACCGACCGCGATGAGGCACGGCTGCCGGGGTTGCCGTACTTGTTCGGGTTGAAACCCGAAGCGCTGCTTGTGGCAGCGGTTGACTTGGTATGCCAGGACTTGGACTGGACCGTATTCCAACCACCATTATCGTTCTCACTGCTGAGATCATACTCAGAATCGATAAGGTGGCCGCTAGTCGAGGTAGTGTAAGACGAGTTGGGGAAGTCAAGGTAGACGCCGCCTTGCTCGCCATCGTCCGAGCGACGGTCGTCATCAAAGTCACCCTGGATGGCGTCAGTAAAGGGACTCCACTGGTATGGTATGATTGGACTCACAGCCTCAGATGGATTAGTAACGGTGGAGGAAGAGAAGTAGTCCGGATAATTCTCGTTGGAGTGATCGGCGGTAACGAAGGCGTCACGGGGATCCTCGTAGCGCTCTTCTCGGACGGCATCCTGGTCCAACTGATCCTCAATGCAAGCGAAGCAGCGCTGCGATGATTAGTTGGTATCGCCTTTGATCTGCTTCAGAACTTACCGCACTGTCCGGCTTCTTGCGCTGGGACTTGGCGAATTCCTCAATTCCCTTTGTCTTATGGCACATGCAGCACGCGAGCTCGACGAGCTGTTGTCCGCCACTGCACGCCTGACAGTGGATTCTGTATCTAGCGTGGACACCTTGATTCCTGATAGCTTGACGAGCGTCGGTGAGCTGCTTGCTGGAGAACTTGTTGTGATTGTAGTATCTATCGCAGCGCGCGCATCGGAGTCTGAATAGCATCAGTAACGATACGGGAACGTCGAGCTCAACATCAGCGGCTCAAAGGGAACGTACTTGTCGGGGAGGGGGACGCCACTCAACCTGTTCGCCGTTCGTCAGCCTTCTTTCGACACGCCACAGGCTCCTGTTATACGATACTCACTCTTTCATACGAGCTGGGTCATAGGCGTGCTTCTTGTTGCGGTGGGCCATGTTTGTTCGAACTTGGTGCTAGCAATGGCTATCGGGCTAGCAAAGTTGGATAGGCGGGTGCAGGTAGTGACGGGAGGATGGGTGTACCTGAGCGGCCCTGCTGGAAAGGTCGACTCTTATATCCACCGCTCCCGACTAGTGCCGAATTGGCGGTGAAGTAGGAAGGCAAGAGCGCAATGCTGGAGAGCGCAGGTGAGAGGATCGGGTGCCGTTGTCAAGGCATAGGTGAGAGTGATTTGTCGGAACGTTGTACTAGTGCTTGCATATACCTGGGTATGAGTCGCGTGGGATCAAGATGAGAGAAGGTAATGGAAATGATGAGATGTCAAAGCTTAAGAAGATGAGTGGCACTTGCGCCAGGTCTGCCTTCCTTTGTCGGAGAGCAAACAGGCTGCCAATCTCGACAGGGCAAACGCTCGTAAAACATGGCAACAATTGACTTTGGGCGGTTTTGTAACTTCGACGCGCTCCTTGTGATGCCAATAGCTTGATGCACTCAGCATTCAGAGTCTGCGGAAACGCATGTGACTATTTCAGTGATAGTTATGGCCAGAATGTACCAACAGGCGACCCTGGATTTCCCAGGGGAATGGGGTGGGGGGTTGGCTGATGCATTCATTTTGCTGCCAGGTCGGGCGGATGCAGGCCAGTAATGTGGCTCCTCATACCACAAAACACTTGGAAATATAATATCGGCAGATGTTGCGGCCTCATAAGATGAAATGTATGATTTTCCTTTTCATCTGGTAGTGTGGTTTGAGAATTGCACGAGCTCCACGAACGGGGTAATTAGTACTCAAGTGAGATGCAAAATAAGCAGTCACATGGGCATGTTTTGTTTGTGTTTCAATTTTGTAAAAAGAAGAGATGGTATGCCGCTGTTGTAGGCAGGACGAAGTCATGTCCACAGAGGTTAGACGTCGGCACTAGCAAAACCGCCACCCGACGCAGTGCCAAGATTTCTATCGATAAGCCCACAAAAATTAAAGCGACCCCTCCAGAACTGCGCCAGAGCACCCAACTACCTTCACAACCACCGTGGCGTCGATTCCTTTCCGATTCAAAGCGGGCGGCAGCGGCAGCAACAGCAGCATGGCGGGCCCAGTTGTTCAGCAACACCACCACCGGAGCACCACCAAGCAGCCGCAGAAGTCGTTCAAGTCCCGCCATGCCAGCAAAAGTGCGCTGAAGGAACGCTCAAAGGGTTCGTTGACCGGGCTGGCCCTTGAGTATATAGACTAATATTTGGCGATAGGGAAGGTCGAAAGCTTCGAGCGAGGCAGCCGGAAGACGCCCAACCAGCAAGTCATGTCCAAAATCGAGCGCCGAAACCGAGCCAAGCAATTGCGCATAAACAAGGACCACGAGCATGCGAAGGCTACAAACGTCTTTGCTGGGAAGGATGGTGCACCGAGAATCGTTGCCGTAATACCACTTTGTGGAGATGTCTCCGCCGCTGCCGCGGTGCGGAGCCTGAACGCGAGTCTGGATATACAGGAGGAGGTGCCTGAGGCTGGTTGGACACGGATTGATGTGGACCGATTCAAGCAGAAGTTGCAGTATCTAGTGGTACAACGGGATCTTCTGGCATCTTTGGACGCTTGTCGGATCGCTGACTTTGTTATCTTCATTCTATCCGGCAAAGAGGAGGTTGACGGGGAAGGCGAGCTCATATTGAAGGCTGTGGAAAGCCAGGGCATATCGAATTGCTTCACAGTCGTACAGGCTCTGGACTCGATCGAACCATCGAAACGCCGTCCACAGGTCGTTGCCTCTTTAAAATCCTACATTACGCACTGGTTACCCTCTACCGAACGCGTCTTTTCCCTCGATTCGCGACAAGAATCCTCGAACCTGATCCGGTCACTGTGTACAACGACTACAAAGGGTATCAACTGGCGTGAACAGAGAAGCTACCTGTTCGTGGAGGATATTGCCTGGTCAGGGGGAAAATCAGCCGTTACGGAAGATGCCACCGGCGAGGTCATAATCACTGGCGTCGTTCGGGGGCAAGGGCTGAAGGCAGACAGACTTGTTCAAGTTGGCGACTGGGGGGACTTCCAGATCTCCAAGATCACGGCAGCTCCTCTCGAAGATAGAAAAAAAGCGAAGGGGGATAGCATGACCATTGATACGGAAGATGATGGCGTTCTAGAGAAGCCGAGCGAAGATCAGGACGACCTTGCTGATCTCGCACCAGAGGAGACTATCATGGAAGATGCAACAAATTACGCGGCCTCTGTGGCGCCGTCGGAAAGAAAGGGCGTCCTATTGGATGATCACCACTACTTCTCCGATGAAGAGGAAGCCGAGGCGCCAGCCCGTCCAAAGCGGGTGCCCAAGGGTACCAGCAAATACCAGGCCGCATGGTACATCGATGACGATTCAGATTCAGGCTCAGACCTCGAGGACTTCGACATGGAAGAAGCCGAAGAGCCTACAAAAGCTGAGCCTGCTGATGGCGTAGAAGGCATGGACATTGACGGCAGGGCAATGACAGAAGCTGGACCGTCAGAATATCCGCAATCAGAGATGTTCTTGGATCCTTCTCCAGATGATGAAGCAGAGCAAATCGAAGCTTATCGGAAGTCGAGGAAGACAGAAGCGGAAGAGGATCTGGAATTCCCAGACGAGATCGAACTCCATCCGAATGTTGACGCCCGTGAGCGACTGGTCAAGTACAGAGGTCTGAAGAGTTTGAGAACCAGCACATGGGAGACGGAAGAGGATAGACCCTACGAACCAGAGGAGTGGCAGCGCCTCCTCGAAATATCTGACTACAAGCGAACAGCGACCAGGTTCATGCGCGAGGCATGGGCTGGCGGCGTCAAGCCTGGCACACGCGTCAACGTGCATCTCCAGGGTGTACCTCTTGCACATCAGGGATCCAGACCGATTGCTATGTTCTCCCTGCTGCGACACGAGCACAAACAGACGGCTTGCAACTACAGCATCCTCCTGAGCTCCGAATATGAAGGCCCCATCAAGTCCAAGACAGAACTCATCGCGCAATGCGGACCTCGAAGAATCGTTATCAATCCGGTAAGTCTTTCCCCCTACATCATCGTATACATTCCAGTAACAATCTCAGCTCTTCTCCCAAGCCGGCAACACACCCAACGATGTGCACAAATTCGAGCGCTTCCTGCACCCCGGCCGCTCCGCAATCGCTTCCTTCATCGGCCCACTAACCTGGGGCAACGTTCCGGTCCTCTACTTCGAACGTACCGTTTCCAATCTATCCTTGGAATCCACCTCTCCCTCGGCAGCGCTCCGCCTTATAGGCACAGGCACATCTCTCCCGCCCTCGCTGAACCGCGTCATCGCCAAGCGCATCATCCTGACCGGCCACCCCTACAAGATCAACAAGCGCGTCGTCACTGTGCGCTACATGTTCTTTAATGACCGCGATGTTAGGTGGTTCAAGAGTCTGCCGTTATGGACGAGGCGCGGGAGAAGCGGGTTCGTGAAGGAGAGTCTGGGTACGCATGGGTATTTCAAGGCTACTTTTGATGGCAAGATTAATCCTATGGATGCTGTGGCTGTGAGTTTGTATAAGAGGGTTTGGCCGCGGACGGCGAGGATGTGGAGTCCGTAGATGGGACATTAGCGGACAGTGCAAATGTTTCTGCCCATCGCATAGAAATACAAAACGGCGTTGATATTTCACTATCTGACGCTTTGTCGAGGCGCAGAAGCTGCGTGACGAGCATTAAAAGCAAGAGCCATATAGCCTCAAAGAACGATATTGCCCTTTTCAATCTTGACATCCTTTGCTCAGGCTTTCGGGTTTATGATGTGTCGATATCTCGCTCACAGCATTTGGGAAACCAGCCATCCGTTCATGTACTACCGTTACTACATCAAGGCTCACAAAAGCTCAGTCCAGCCATCGTGGGCATGACCCACACGCTCGCTACTGCTGCAAGAAAAACAGCAAGCAGCCGCAAGACGCCCTGGAAATGCATCACTAGCAGCCAATCCTCCGCCCAATACCCGTCAAAAACTCCAGCAAGCCATGCATGCAAGTATGATGAGGCCACAATCAGTATCACAAAAGGGAAAGAAGTAAAGAAACTCTATCCGCCAACTACTTCCACAAGCAAACCCCATTTTATCTACCCCATGCCACCAACCCAGGAAGCAAACTGCAAGACGTCAAGAATCCCCAACTTCACCACACACAGGTCGCTAACCCATCTTCGGTTTCTTAGGGCGACTAATCAGCGGATTCGGCGGCTCCCTCGGGCGCTTCCTGATCTTCGGCTTCAACAACCCACCCACGACATCACCGGGGCGCGGGCCCGGCGGCGGCAGAGGCGCTGCCGGTGAGGACCTGTCCTGTGCGTCGGAAGCCGGCGTCGGAGCATCTGCAGATGCGTTGTCGTCGTCGTTTGCGTCCGTCATCTCGACGTCGCCGCTGCTCGAGTCGCTGCGTTTGCCGTTGCCCAGGGCTTCTTGTTTGACAGCGGGTTCCTTCTGGAGGTTGATAGGGTATCCGCTCGAGGAAGCGGACTGGTTGCTCGACGTGCGGCTCATGGGCTCTGATTTCATCTCCACCTCTGGCGGTGGCGCGACGCGTGCGGGTGCGGCGTACATGCCTGCCTTCGCAGGGAAGGCGCTGGAGGGCTTGTTGAGGATCTTTTGGAGATCACCGGTGGTGTAGCGATCACGCTGCTTTGCGTCCTCGACAAGCTTGCGCCAGAACTCTCCACGGACGAGGGACCCTGAGTTTCCGAGGACCCAGAGCGAGGCTTTTGCACGCGTGAGACCGACGTTCATACGGCGGATGTCTGATAGGAAACCGATGCCGCCGGCGGGACTGGCGCGCACGCAAGAGAAGATGATGATTTCAGACTCACGACCCTGGAAGGCGTCGGTGGTGTTGAATTCAATGTCTTCTATTATGCTGGCTCCGTATTGCCCTATGAAGCGATTTTTGAGTTCACGGAGCTGGGACTTGTAAGGCGTAATGATGCCGATTTTGCCTTTGAAGTTGAATTTGCTGCCATAGTCCAAGGTCAGTCGGCGATAGAGTTGCAGGGCGATGTTGATCTCGGCGATGTTGATGAGCGAGTGGCCTTTGGGTGCGGCTTGATGCTGACCCTGCACGTCGAAGAAACGGTAGGGAGCGAGCATTAAGCTGTCGTGCCATGGACGCTTGCGGAGCACTGCCATATCGCCGCCGTCTAGCAGCCTGCCGTCGTAGAACTGCTGGCTGGGGAACAAGCTGATTTCCGGGTGCATACGATACTGCGTATCGAGAAGGTGGACATCGTCTGGATGATTCTTTTGCATGCGAACGAACAGACTCTGCTCGTACTGGAAGCGTGCGGCTTCTTTGGAGAAGACGGTGGGCGGTAGCTGCTTGGGGTCACCAACCAGAATACACTTGGCACAACCGTACTTGAGAGGAATGAGGGCGCTCATTTCCACACACTGCGCCGCTTCGTCAACAATGACCGTCTCAAACTCAATGCTGAGACCTTGGAACATTTCGTGACCGCTACCACTGAGCGTCGCGCAGATGACATGTGCTTCACCCAGGACTTGTTCCTGGGCACGGCGTCGGTTCAGCTCCGCATTGCGACTCGCAGTCCTCTCGTTGTCTTTTGCATCGTCGATCTTAGTGCCTAGGTCTGCTTTGCGTCTGCGTAGAACGTTGATGTCTTCTTGCAACTTGGACGCTGCATCTCCCTTTACCTCGCCGGACTGTATCTGATCCAGAGCTGCCCGAAGCTGTTCCGAGCACTGTTTGTGGTCTTGAAAGAGCTTTGCCGTAGCTTCTCTGTCCTTTTCGGTGGAGTTGCTTGTTCCCAGTCGCTTGTTCACAAGTTCTTCCAACGTCACGTCCTGTGCGTTTACGTTGATGGCATCGCTTCGGCCAAGACGCACGATGTTGAGCTTCCGCTCTTCGCCGCCTAGAGTCTTGACACCGTCCTTGAAACGCATGACCAACTCATCTACAGCGGCATTACTTGGCGCGCACACCAACAGCTTCTTTGAGGCACTGTCCCCGCGCATCTGGCCAGGAACTTGGAGGCTGGTACCGCGGTTTCGTAGACTATCAGTGAGAATGGCACCGACAATAGCGACGATCGTCTTTGTTTTTCCGGAACCAGGAGGACTGTCTGTGTGTCAGCTAATGTCAATGAGAGTCATTAATAAAGAAATATACCCTTGAATCAACGTGAAAGCATCATTATCCATCGCAGACTTGACAGCTCTCGCTTGGGCCTTGTTGAGTGAATAGTTGCTCCAAAGAGGCTCCAGCTGACTGTCCTTGTAAGGCAGGAGCGGCGACGGCTTCGCGCGGCAGATTTCGTCGCAAAGATCGTAGTACTTCAGTGCTTGCAGTGCGCCATATTCACGCTCCAGTGGGGTGATCGACTGTATCTTGGTACCATAGAGCGGATTGGTTGGCTTCAGAACTCCTAGGGGACCTCCAGGCATAACGCGATAGGAGACTTCTACGTGCGCCTGCTTCCTAAGAACACGGTAGATTCGCGCGAGGCAATGAGGGGTCTCAGCTGACGGCTGCGGCGAAGTTGACAGAAGAATGATGTCACCTTCAGAGACCATAACTTCGCGATTCTCAGCGTGGGTCATCGTGGTTGAGACTTCAGCAAAGGCGTCGACTCTGGACTGAGTAACCACCTTGATCTCGTATGGTTTCGCTTGGTTCTCCTCGCGTGCCTTGACAAAGCCTTGCCAGGCTTCCAATTGCAGCAGAGGCTTGAAAGTAGCCTCGTAGTCGGCGGGCGTTCGGAACGTATTGGGTACGGCTGTGTACATATCGTTGCGCGGATTCGGTGGAAAGTCACCTACATGGTAATAATCCCAGCTGAGAATGACTTCGTGGAGGGGCGAAAGATTAGGTGCGAGACGAGCACGCATATCTTGGACGGAACGCTGGACTCTGCGCTTCTTGACAGGCATCTGGATCTTGACCTCGTTGATGATGTTTGTCTTCGGCCCAGCATTTCCCTTGGACTTTTTGATGCCAAAAAGTTCGTCATCGAAGTCACCATCGTCTTCGGATTCATCAGAAGAGTGCATCAGACCCTCTCCCTTGGGGGCCTGATCCTTCCCGAGTACCCCGATGCCATCAAGTGCAGAGCCAGCTTCGGCAATGCCTGATCTCTTTTGCTGTGCTTTGAGACGAGCGGCCTCACGCTCTTTTTGAATTTTCTCCTTTTCGGCTTTCCGATTGCTCAAGAACGTTTTGTTGTCCGCCACTTTTGCCGCTTCTTTTCGTGCATCTTTGACAGCCTGAGCTTCACGAGCTTTTCGCAGCTCTTCTTGTTTCTTCTTATAGGCCGAAGATACGGGCGTGAGTTTCTCAATGAGCTTCGAGCGAGCATCGGACTCTTCCTTCGTTCCAGGCGTTACCCACTTGCTGAGAGAGCCCTGTTTTTGAGCCTTGATGGTTTCCTCCTCTTTGACCAAAGAATGCCCCAGGTGAATTTCTAGAGCGCGCTGTAGCTCAGCTTGCTGCTGCATACTGAGCTTCGCGCGGACTACATTCGAAAGGACATTCTCCATATACTGCAGAGAATCGGCATCTATCTCGATAGAGACATCGTGAAGACGCACAAGCAGTTTACCGATGAGTGTCACGGATTTGCCGGACAGGAACTCGTCTCTTAGACGCAGCCACTTCTTGAACTCGATCATGCTATTCGCCGGTAGCTCTAGCAGCTCCTTGAGCATCTCATTGCGCTGCTCTTTCGCGTCGCCGCCAGTTGCAGAGCTGGTCAGCGCAGTAGCGAATATACTGCATTGGTCGAAAAGATAGTCGGCGAATTGCATAACGTCTCTGCAGAAATCCATCATCATGCTCTTGTCGTAGTAGCCTAGGTTGCTCCACGGTTCGGTTGTCGCAAAGATCATGGTCAAGGTATCCCAGAGGTTCTTCCAGAAATTCATCGTCACGCCAGCCTCGCCTGAATTGAAGTCACGGGAGCGTAGTATGCCGTCCTGCGAATTGCATAAAACATCGATGATGTCAGAACACGTCCGAACAAGGCTGGGCGAAGGAGCGAAAGCTCTCTTTCGCATGATTTGACGGCACGAGTCAGAGACTCCGACGAGGACGTTCTTGTAATGCTTCCGCAGAATATGTTGCAATGCATCTCGTCGTTCGTCCTGTGCGCTTATGACTTTGAGCAACTCAATGGCAAAGCTGCGAGTATCTCCTGTGGAAGAAAAGAGCGACGCAACAATAGCACTGGACGCTTGTTGCTGTCGGAATAGGGCACTTAGATCCTCGGGGTCGAACTCTGCCAGCCTCTGTAATGCATCGGTAATTGACTGAGAAAGAAGCTCAAATCGATTGTTGAAATGTCGAACCTCGGGTGGCACTGACTTTGCGTCAGTCTTCATGGACAACGGCTCCAGGCCGATCAAGCTTCTTCCCGCGACAAGCAAATGTGTGGCAAGATCAATGTTCTCAGGGTCGATAGCTTTGAGAATTGTCTGCCAAATTGGACTTGATGGTGGGACCTCTGTGGGTGACGGCTTTTTCGCAGAGATCAACCGCCTCTCCGCAGACAACGACAGTGATTCCAACTCGAAGGCACATTGAACCATAGACAGAGCACGAGCAAGGTCCACCTTGCCTGGCAGACCTCTCAGCCGCTTCAGGCTTGTGGTGATGAGCTTTATGTGCTTTGACAATATCTCCAGCATCCCATTAACAATGGGCTGACCGACAAAGCCGCCGGGATTCTTGCCCTCCGACATGGTTCGAAATGCATGCTCTAGCACGCGCAAGCCCTCCGAGAAGCATTTGTCCCTGGAAATCCGCGAGAAACGAACAGACTGGAAGCGATCAAACAGTGCGTTTGTGAAAGCTCGAACCGCTGGCGTCAAATTACCTGCTTTCAATGACAGCAGGAATGGTGGGATCCAGTTTAACGATACTTCGAGGTGCACCTTGTCGTCTTCGTTGTCTACCGTCGCGGAAGAGAAGATGCTTTGGAGCACTGAGTTGTTAAAGACTTGCTCGACGAGCGTCGCGGTAGAAGGGCAGATGGCATCCATGGCATCCCAAAAGTCGACTGGGGACCTTTCTAATATTGTCTTCATGGATGTAATCAAGCTCAGAAATCCTTCCGAGTTCAGAGACAGATGCTCGAGCAAAAGGCGATAGAAGTCTCCGTCCAGACCCCGTAATGAGTGGGTGATGAGGTCCTTGTCCAACCTCTCGACAATCAGATTCACGCCTGCCCAGTACGGTGCCACGAAGGCAAGATCGAGGTTGTACATCTGGACCTTCATCATAGCATTGACCAAGTGATCCCTGACCGCCCAGTCAAATTCGGACTGTAGGATGTTGCGCTTGAAGGTGGACCAGGTTGAGATGGCCCATTTCTGGCGGTGCTCGTTCTTGCTGAACAAAAAGCGCGTCATGGCGGGGAGGTATGTTTGTATCTTAAGGCGCCGTTTAGTCTGTACAAGTTGGAAGGGCGTGTCGAAATACTGCTGGAGAAAGTCCTCGTTCCGTATGACGGCGTCGCAGCTCAGAGCCTCGAAGAATGCGTACGTCGCTTCGCTCGGAAGTATGCGCACTGTACGCTCTTTCGGACTGGCGGCGGCCAATACAGACTCTGCTTCTTCCAGTCCTTTCCGGATGCGCGCCATGCAGTGGTCATCGACAAGGCGCAGGAAGTCGAGCACCATTTCCTCGTCGAACTGCTCCATTAACCGGCTCTTCCACGCCGCTCTGGACCAGTGAAAGACACGAACGCAGATATCGCAGGATGCCATCAGGCCATTGAGCCGCTCCAGTATCCACTCTTTGTGTGGTGCCGCATCCTCTCCGTCGTATGCTAGCAGCTGTAGCGTGTCGAGGGCGATCCATTTGCGTTCCTCTGCTTCCTGAATCCTCTGCTTGCGCTCTTTCGCCTCGTTCGGATCGCTATCGGGTGGGAGACCGGCGACGTCTTCGTCGAAGTAAACGGCGGCGTCGTCATTGCTGGTGCGTGGACAGAAGAGATGCTGCTCCGAGGGCAGGCTTTGAAGCTCGCTAGATGCCGAGGGCGCAGTCAGCCAGGAATCTACGGATCTTTGGACATGACTGTCTCACCTTAATCGTTCAAGAAGCTCCGCCATGTTGTCCCACGGCGGGGTGCAGCTACCCGCGAGCTATGTGAATTCTCCCAGTGGCCCCAGCCCTCACCCGGCTTGCCCGCCCACACTTCTTGGGGCAGGCGGGATGATCGCTTGATATCGCACTTTATAATGTCTTCTATCTACTGCCTTTCTGGAGTCTGCAGGTAGAGGGATTCAGAAGCGCGGGGAGGCGACGGAGGTGTGCAAGACAACGGGCAATTGCAATCGAAGTTGCTTAGAGGCGGGCGGTCGGGTTTCAGTGGCGCTTTTGCAAGATCGGAAGGAAGAAGTCAGTCCTGTAGTGCGATGGTTCAAAGCACTGCACAACGTTGTTTTCGTTATCGTCGTTGTTTGGCAAAGCGCAGTTGTGGTTGCGCTCTGGTACATAGAGCCGTCAAAGAAAAGGAAGCCGCGGACGCGACGCGGCGCGGCCGTGGCTGGTGCCCCACTATGCCCAATGTCCGAGTGCACTGCTGTGGCTAGAGCGATTCACTTTCGCTCACCCAAAACTTCAAGACCACGCTTCGGGTTTCCTAGGACACATAGATTACGATTTTGTATGGTCTTGGAGATAGATGGATTGTTCAATCTTCGGCAAAACGCAGTTTTGGAAAGCAAGAATAGACCAAGCGGCATCGTCTCAGCTGTAGCATCACTTGAATACAGGCGACTGTTGGACCCGTAGCACGATTTCAACGCTCAATTCCACGCCAGCTACACCAACACCAGCACTCATTATAATATCTACAGCAACCATCTCCCATCAATCATTCCAAGAAAAAAAGTTCGAATCAGCCGTAACGACTCCGCCTCTCTCTCCCCCTTCTCCCCCTTCTCCCCATTCCCCCAAGAAGCGTCGGGAGAATGCACAAAGTAGAACGAGACCGAATCTGACAGCGGGGCGATTGACGGGAAAGGGCTCCATGACCTTACAAGCCAAACAGAGAGAACAATGCAAAATAGATATCCAGCCAAGAATCTAGAAACGCCAAGCCATGATGAGTAGTATCAATAGATGAGAACAGTAGGAGATTTTGTGCATGGACGGCTCGGTCAGTCGTCCCACGGGCGTGGTATGTACAGGTGTGGGTGCGTGGATAAAGGAATGTGCAGGGAGAAATTATGGCTACCGTGGAGGACTCCGCGGTGGACTCTTGGGTGGACTTCGGGGCGCGTCTTCTGATTGTGGTATCGCAGGCACCGGCGGTCTTTGGACGTGGCTCATGTCTGGTGCCTCTTCTTTCGTGACTGTTGGTCTTCTGAATACGGTCCGCAGGCGGCTGGAAATGTAGCCACCACCGTTGCCGGTCTGTGGTTGTGAGCCTATGCTGTTTCGACTGTGGGATGACTCCAGTCGCGTTAACATGGCGGCTGAGGTGAAGTCGTTGCTCGCCTCGAAGCTGGGCCTGACTCTATCCATGGACATCCTCGCGCGGTCATACGACGGTCGCGGGCGGTCCAGAGATAGGCGAGGATTTGTTGGAGGTGGCATGCCTTCCATGGATCGACGGAAGGTGTAGTCTGTACTGCCGCTACCGTTTTGACTTCTTTGGTTGTGGGTTGTCGCAGTCGGCGCTACAGAAGGCGGATAGATCGGCCGCAAATCTTCGTCGCCGACTTCAGCATTGGCTGACTTGTATTTCGACGCCGAGGCGTCCGACGGCACCTTAGACATACCTTTCTCAGGTGGTGGAGGCAGATAAGCATCCGTGGCTTTCAAGTAATCGAACTTGCCCTGCTTGACTTGTTCCCGGATGATGTCGACGTCTCGGGGGAAATACATCTTCTGGATCGACTTCACCGTGAACCTGGGAAGCAAGCAAGCGATCACCGCCAATAGTAGGACAGCCCAAAAGGTCAGCGATCCGTACATCTCCGCACCACCCTTGTAGAATTGCGCGCTGGAGGTGAAGGACGTGTAGACTCCTGTCCAGAACCAGATGAAGATCGTACTGATGACCACAATCAGACTGATGAGCCAGTCCCATCGATAAGTGTTGAAAAGAACGTAGAAGTTGGCGGCGCAAACGGCAATGGTAGCGACGAGAATACCCATGCGCTTGAGCTCCGCAATGTCCAGGCCATTCTCGGTAGCAAATTTGCCTTGGTAGAAGACAAAAAAGACAAAGAAGAAGGCAACGGCGGACTGGTAGACACCATCAACCAAGTACATCCTATAGAGGGTTAGCAAATGTATTGGATAAGCGACAACAGACATAAGCCACGTACCAGAACTTAAACTGGGTCCATTCCTTCCTCTCGATTCCGCGAGTGTAGAGCTGGGGTACGGCCAAGGACACCTTATCGTCGACATCTTGATCGAGCACACCCATCAGGATGACAGGGAGAGATGTGAATGCCAAGTTGAACCAAACAATGTAACTGTAGTCGAAGATGTACTGGCTGTCGAAATTGGTCCAGATCTGGTACCAGAAAAGTCCAAACGTCCAAACAATATTCTATACATATTGTTAGCAAGACCCAAGGCTTTGCAAGGAGGCACTGACCTTGTAGAAAAAGTTTGCGATGGTTTCCGCAAGCCGGCGGTACGACCATCGACCGTGCACAAGAACCAGACGGGTGAGGAAGCGGAACTGGCCGATGGCATAGTCCGCCGACATGACGGCGGCACGACCTTCGACACCAGCAATACCGACGCCGACATGTGCCTCTTGAATCATTGCGACGTCGTTGGCACCATCGCCAATAGCAAGGGTCAAGCAATCCAAACCAGTCTTGACCATGTTGACCACAGCTGCTTTTTGGGCAGGACTAACCCTGCAACACAGAACGGAACGGCAACGCTTGCAAAGCAGGAGGAATTTGCGCCTGAGAGTCTCGTCCAAGACGAGCTTTAGCGTGTCTCCGTCTATGACGATGGCATGGGTAGGTGGTGGTGGCTCGTGGTCGGTCTGTGCAGCGTCCAACTCTTCTTGGGAACCCGTCAAGCCGAAGATGGCCAGTTTCTCATCCAACAGACGATCGGCTGAGTCGAGGTTCTCATCGTCCACCTTGAAGATGATCAGGTCCATGTCGTTGTCCAATAGATTGCAAGAGAAGCCAATGTTGATGGCGGTCTCGACCTTGTCTCCGGTCAAAACCCAAAGTTTGATACCAGCTTTACCGAGGAGGGAGATGGATTCAGGTACACCATCCTGCAGGCGATCTTCGATAGCAGTGCCACCGAGAAGCCACAGCTGATTTTCGATCCGATCCGAGACTTCTTCCAGCTTTTCCTCACGGCCTTGGACCGCATTGGCAGCAAGATCGTAGTCTTTGTTCCATTCCTGGTACTCCTCCTCTCCGATCTCCTTTTGCGCGATGCAGAGAGTCCTCAGACCTTCTCTCGCAAACATCTCGAGGTGCTCTCCAGTGGTGCTGCGAAGCTCACGCTGTTCACCAGGAATCAACCTAGAATAGATCATGCTGTCGGCGCCCTTGCAAAACAACATGATCCTGCCGTCTGGCATCCTGATGATCGCACTCATGCGTTTGCGCGTTGAATTGAACTCAAGGGTGTTCAGCACCACGTAGCGCCGCTCCTCACCGCAAACATTGAGGATAAGGCGGTCATCATCTCGTCCGACGAATGTAAAGCCAACATCGCGTGCAGTCGCCACTAGAGCGGCTTCATCGGGAGATTGCGCCTTAAAATCGATCTTTGGTGGGTCGCCAGGGGTCTTCTCGGTCACAACCGTGTGACAGAGAGCCAGGGCGAGCATGAACTGTTCATTTGCCATTCGTTGTTCGTGGCCCGAATCCCCGGCAAGATCTTCGATGAAATCTGGCGCGACGAAGGTGAGGTCGTCGTCCCATAGATAGGGGTTGTCGTGCATTTTCCTGATTCCCTCAATCATGCGCACACGGTCGCGCGCAATCTGTTCACGAGCACGAGCGCCCTCGACTTCTGTGTCAATCCCTTGTCTTCGCTGCATGCCAGCCTGGGCTTCCGTATATGCCTCTCCGTAAGGCACGCCGTTGATTGTACACTTCTTGAACTCCATGACGTTCTGCGTGAGGGTTCCGGTCTTGTCGGAGAATATGTACTCAATTTGCCCTACATCGTCGGAAATGTTCCAGGACTTTGGTGTACAGGGATAGTCGATTTCGGCGTAATACATCAGCACGTCGCTATAAATAAAGACCGCCTGTAGCGTTCGAATAATCTCCAAGGTGATGTAGAGAGAGATGGGGACCAAGTTCTGAAACAGAATGACACCTGCCCAGAAAGCAATCACGCCGTCAGTAGCCGGATTGTTGTTTCCGTAAGAGCCGTATTCGAAAAGTGAGTGCGACGTGTCGGATTTTCCCCAGTAAATCCCGAGAACGATACCAGAGATAAGACACATGCAAAAGAGCACGATGAAGTTGTAGACGACATTCCAGTTGAGGTCTTTGCTGATCTTGGCGCGTTTGCTTGGAGTTATACCAGAGTTGAGCATAATCTTCGACTCTTCACCCGTGAAGACGACGACTCCCAGGACCCATTCGGTATTACGCAATTGAGTGCCACGGAGCAACAAATTGTTGATGGAGATCGGCTCGGCCATCTGATATGGTGCTGCGTCGGGATCTTTGGCATCGTGTTGATTCCAGCGAATCACGGCGTTGTATGAGTACAGATTGGAGTGGGGCCCCTCACTTTCGATCCAGAATTCAGCGCGTTCGCAGTGTCGCGCGTGCCTCACATCGCGGGTACAGTGCAACGCATTACGGACCTTCAGGTTGGTTTCGCCGTCCAGATTCTTGGTCTCGATGTAGCACGCGCCGTCGTCAGAGGACGTAGAAAGGATCACACAGTCAGCGGGGACTTCTTCGTCGTTGTAGAGACGAAGGAAATCGCCGACCTGCACGTTCTTCCATCCATCCTTCTTGAATCGAGCCTTGTCCGGGGTCGTCTTGTGTGGGTCGATCACGCTGCCCCAAAACTTGGAGGGTATATTGGGCCCGGAGCCTCGAGCCTTGTCGCCTTCTTTCACATGCGTGTGTCCGCCCAAGTTGACAGCATCGGTGGGTAGTGGTGAAGTCTGGGGAGATTGGCCGGGGAGTGGGGAGGGCACTGGTGTCATCTGGATGCCGTCTTGCCTGTCCTGCTCTGCGGAAAAATATGAGCTGCGATGTGTAAGGACCGAGGCTCTTCTGGTGTCTCCAGACGGCCGTGACTCGCCCTCTGCGGCGCTTTCTCCGTTCTTGCCCTTGCCAGCTTTGCGCCCCTTCCACAAGTGCCAGACCCACTTGATACCCCTGGTGTTAGCCTTCTTGAATCTACGCCACAGAGAGACAGTGTCTTCGGCGGTATTGACGTTGTTGTAACCGAGGAGCCTGTGGACCGGTGCATTGTTGAGTTCATTGTCGAGCACCGTCCTCCCCCAGTCTTCGATGGCGTCTTTTATCGCCGTGACGACAAGAATTACGATTAGAGGCACAGCGTTTAGCGCAGGATTCGAGGCTCCGAATATTGTGAAAAACTGTCGCGCGATATTGTCAGCGTGGCAAGACCTAAAGTGGACTGGGTAGTACCTACGCCCAGGATAATGATGAACAAAAAGTACACGTTGGCGATATTGTGGAACTGAAACCACAGATTCTTGGGTATGAAGCTTATGGGGGTATATTTGGCTGTCCGTATCTTGTTTCGCGCGTATTGAGCTTTGGGATGGCCGTCCTCGTCGCGTTCGTGGGGCGGGAGGGGTATGTTGAAGTAGATGGTGCGGCCGGAATCCGGTTCCTCGCTGTCTGCTTCTGAACTCGCGGCTTCGCCATTCTCCAGAGGGCCGCCTTCCTTGCCTAACGAGTCCCTCTTCTTCTCGCCTGACCCTATCCGCCTGTGCAGCCGCTCCTTCAGCGACTGCCTCTTGTTCTCAGCCTTGGCGCCCGTTGCGCGGTGGGTGGCCCATCGTATGCGCTTGACGGGATTTGTGACTTCGCGAGTCAAATCTGGCTGCTCGGGAGCCATTGTCGCGTGCAGTCGCAGCTGGCTCGCAACTTGGGGAGGCTGCAGCTCCTGGGCTCGGTGGATCCGGCCTCAGCCGGGAGGGCCTCTAAAGCGCACGGCAAGCCAATTTGCCGTGCCCTGGGATATGGCGACGCGTGCGTATCAATGATGTTATGGGCCGATGGTGAGGGCGTACGGGTTCGAGGGAGGTGGAGGCTGGAAGGGGGTATTGCTCTTTCGGCTAAGCTGGATATTACGGGGCCTCGGGGAGTAACGAAAGAGCGACGTTTCCTTGGATGCTGCGCGAGCGAGCGAGCCAGCAATGGTGGGCGGACGTGAATGGAGTCGCGAGCAATTGTCAGTCCCTGGGCGTGCGGGCGAGGTTGCGGTCCAGGTGGATGCTGAGGGACGTGGCGGAACGGAGCGGAGTTGCTTTTCTTCTTTCTGCACTGGTGGATGATGCTTCGCTGTTGCTGACCGAGCACGGGTATTAGCGTGTTCGTCCGGGGGGCGGCCGTTGTCAAGGGCTCCAGCACTCTCGCCGGTATTTTAGCGTCGCTCGCGGATCTGGCAGCGCCGGGGCATCCGGTTCTTGGGCGATTGGGACTTGTGCTGGGAAGAATATTGGGTCTGGCGGACGTCAGGGACGAAGGAGACACGTTTGCGTGGAGCAGCACTTCTCGCGGCGCAGCGCGTAGCGAGGGATCAGGGCCACTGGTCGGGCAATATTCGATTACAGTTACTACTTTGAAAGCTACAGCCTTTCTTGGGTCGCTCTCGGAGGCTTGGGAGTAATCCTCCTTACGAGATCTGTCAGATGCGACGGGCGCAGCCTTCCGCGGCGCAGCCCTACCAGCAACAGGCCCGCCATCCACTTGTCCACCCTCACCTGATGGGCGTCTACGGGTTCTAATAATGGGCCTCCTCTCTCGCCCGCCGTATCGTTGAGCATGTCAGGCGAATTCGGTGTACGAGTTGCGATGGTGATGTCGAGTATGCGTGCGACCCATGCCTGCCATCCCTGTCCAATCAGATTTCATTCTACCCAAGAGAGCAATTCAAATGCAATGCTCTCTCGCCATCGCAAGCCGCGTCGTCTTCTCCAAGACCCAGGGAAGCAGGCGCCGTGTCACCATTTACCAGTCCAAGGTTTCATGGCGTCGTGACTGCGACGCATACAGGCCTCCAGCAATTCAACGAGCGGCTGGCCCCAAAGTTGAAACCGTTCCTGAATTGCGCAAAGTCCGCAGGCGGCCTCGCCTGGCAGGTGTGATCTTGCATGAATTGCATTCGGGAGCAAGCAGGGATGCGCCGTGCAGTGTGCATTGCGAAACATGGAAACACTCGCTACCAAGTTGCAAAAGCGAGCCTGTCGCTGCGATTGCTGGTGCGCAGCGTGAAGCACGACTAGGAGATTATTGCGCTCATTATGGTATCGAGCAAGAAAGACTGGCAGAGCGAGGGGAAGAATTCCAGCAATCTGCAAAGGATAGAGCAGATTCCCTGCTAAACAGGAGAACGCGCGAGTGCAAGCATAGAGTTCGGTAACACGAGCCAAGACAATTCACGTTCGGACGTGTTAGCGCGTCGCACGTCGAGCCGTTCCGCATCCGATGCGGTCACAATCCTCTCAGCCTCTGTGCACATTCGCCAAGCATCGTCAACATCCTCTGAACCGGCTGCTGCCATGCCGGCGAAGAAGGCGGCGCCTCAGCAGAGGGGCATTCGGCATTTTTTCTCAGTCGTGCCAAAGACCGCTCCGAAGGTACCCATGCAAGATGCTAACTCTAGCCCCGCAGCATCAGGTATATACCTCATCCAGGCGCACTTGTATTAGCTTTATACGTGAGCTGACGCGCTTCTGATCAGACACGAAACTCGCTGAGAAGCCAGCCTCGTCCCGCCCAACACTTCCACCTATATCCGTCGCCGGTCTTCCTACGCAGGACCCCACGAAGCCGTCGAGCGCGAGTCCTACCACACGCCCCCCCGTTGCCTCGCAGTCCTCGGCAAACTCGTTTGGAACTTCGAGTACAAGCAAGCGAATTGTCTCTAACGGCGAAGATGTGGTTCTCGACTCTGACTCCGACGACTCGCTAGGGGATATCGATTGGGGCGATGCAATAGTAGCTGCCAAACCATCAACACCCGCCATAAGAACCAAGCGTAGAGACACTGGACACGATGGTGGCCTAACAAAGCCGCCCAAGAAGCTCAAGGATAACAAGTCGTTCAAGCTTGCCGTGCAAACAGCCCAGAAGAATGCACAGAGGGAACGAGAAATTGCTGAGGGCAAGGCCAATCTGCATAAACCACTTGAGGAGGATGTTCCCGATGTCGAGGTGGACGAGGAGACTTTGGCGCAGGTCGTGAATAACGAAGAAGATCCACAGAAAGCGAAGAAACTGTACCTTGCCGTCCAACGAACGAATGCCCTGCAGTCGCACCGCGTCTACAGCTTTTTCAGCGGTAGTGGTGACCTAGATAAACCCGCGACTCCCTTTCCAATGGACAGTCTACCCAATCATCGCTGGACGTCATGTTTTGCTGGTATGTAGAAATCCTCTTGTGGCACATCAAATCTGACTGGTATCAGATCCTTCGACAAGAGATCAGGCGTTCCTCTCCGGGTTTGCCTACCAGGCCTTTCGTCTACAGCAACTTCCTGCAGAGGTGACTTCGTGGATCATCGATCAGATCTATATCAGCCAAAATGACGCCTTGAATGCCAAGTACATACAACTACTAGGTGCACACCCTCAGCACTTACGCCTGCTGCTCAACAAATCTAGGCTCAATGCTGTCTTCAACGCGTTGGGTGCAGACCTAGGTTGCCTCTCACCTCAACAATCAATCTCTAAAAACTTAGAGCTCGACGCTAGTAGACGACGGCCACCACGCAACCTCAAGTGGGTTTGTGCGCTCTTGCACATCGCTGCCAAAGTATTAGATACTGAAGCGCGTGGCCATGCGCTTTACATCCTCTGTCATGTTTGCATAGACGAGAGCATTGCGTCGAGTATGGATGACCTGCATACTGTTCAAGGTACTTTCGAGGCTATCATGAGCAGTCTGGCTGTTGATCACGAACTATCCTCGGCTGTGAGTACTCAACTGGCCGATTGGAAACCCGCAGCTGACCACTTCCTAGCTCGAAAACCTTGTCCCGTTGCTCCTCGACCGCATCTCCCAAGCCACCCTCCAAAGCCGCCTCATCAAAGCCTTGCCCGCACGGTCTCCTCTGATGGCATACCTCCACCGGCACCTGGCTTTGTCTTTCTTGCTCCATCCCACTCGGATAACAGTCCCCCTCTCCGATCCTTCCATATTACCCAAGCTACACGATTGCGTCAAGAATTCAAAGAACTTTAGGGTACACAGGAAGATGGATAACTCGGCTCTGGCGGCGCGTATCTCTCTCTTAGACGTTGCTATAGGCCCTGGCCTCGCCGAAGTGCCCTACCAAGCTCCTTTGGACAAGGCGGATCCGTCGGACACGTCGTCTAGCGTCACGAAGTCGACCATTCTACCTTCAGCAAAAAGGGCTTTCAACAAGGAGATTGATGAGCTGGTGGATGAGCTGACCAGACTAGGCAATCTGATTCAAGTTCCAGGCACCTTGGTCGATATGACAAGACTGGATGCAAAGGATGCCAACGAACGATTGATCCATCGCCTTGGGAACGCGGTGCGAATTGGCGGGAAACGCAGATTTGCTATTGACACCAAAGACGAAGACCGAATGCAGAAGAACATATTCAAGACATGGGCGACGAAGTCGAAGAGTGGTACACAGACCCCCATTGTCGAGGTGAAGGTTGATTCTAAGCCGGCAACGAATGGTGATGGTACATATAGTACAGCTACGAAGAGCGATGATGCCGATGACGATGGCGATACTACCATATGGCATGATGCGATGGAGCACTAGCATGGTTCTATCGACATCGTCATGGGTGATGTGACGGTGTTGTCCTCTTATGTATCAATTTGACCTCGATTGCGACCCTCCATCAAATACATTACTAGTACCCAAAAATAATAGCATTCTTGAACAACAAGCCATCTCCCCACCCTTCTCCGATTATCCTCCTAACCCACACAGTCCCAATACCGATCCGCCGGCTCCCTATCTCACCTCGCCGACTAAACCCCATTTAGCCGCGAGGCTCTGTCCCGCATCCCTACCCCCGCGTGTGCGTCGTGCATCTTGCCCAGGACACCACCCTCAGGGTGTCCTTCACGCATCCGCAAACCGCGGCAATCACAACACCGAACGCATCCCCAAAACTCAGGGGGATCGCCTCTGCGAGCGTTCTGGCCTTGATGCGCGAAAATCACAAACTACTAGTAGGGACTGGCAGATTATGCCAAGCCAACCCATTCAATCAACGCGAACTCCTATCAACGCAATCCAGCCAACCAGACACAAGTCGCTACAACGCGCCCTCGACCCACGGTCCACCGCGCGCGCACAAGGCCGCCCGTCGCAATCAAAGAGGAAGTGCACGAAAGTCGCCACCCTTACCCTGCTCTACCCCAAAATCTCACCGTGCTTCATGGCCATGCTTCACCGGCCCTTCCCAAGGGCACTGTATGGCAGCGACTAAAATTAGATGGGGTTTGGGAACGGTGATAAGCACGGAATTTCCGCGACTAGGAAAAATGCGTGCGCGGGCGAGCCAATTAGCTGGGAAATGGAGAGGGGAGCGAAGGATGCGCGGACCCTGGCGGCTCGGGAATTGAGTGTCATGCTGCAGCCAGCTCGGTGAATAAGCCTGGGGCGCACGTGAGGCGCTGCGGTGCGGATGCTGACTCCTCCACCCATCTTGCGAGGGCTTGATGACGAGGCGATGGGCTGGGAGTTGCTTGTGGTGGGTCGTGGCGATATATACAAGAATGCTGGTGGAGGATGTTGCCGCACAGGCGACGTGCTTCAGAGTGCCTGAAGAGCTCTCTGGACGCTGGGAGTATACCGTGTGGTTCGGATCGAAAGGCCCTGGAAGCGATATGAGGCTTTATCTCTAGCGTGGGTTTGGTGTTGAGGGGCAGATGCAGATGCAGATGCAGGTGCGTGTGCGCCATGAGTCGTGGACTTGCAGCGGGTTTTTGTGAGGCGGGCGGCAGCCTAGCGGTGAGCCGGTATCGGGGATGCCGATGTGCAGTAGCAAAGACGCGCTTCGGCGTTCGCTGCCTGACGCGTGCCGAAATCCATGAGTTCGCGCGTACAGGCGTGGGGACTTCAGGATGGCGTTTGAGATTTGTATCGAAACGAGGCATTAAGTGGAAATGCGCTAGCGTGTATTCGTGTGTCGATTTCGAGTGCATCTATGCCATTCATCTATTCAAAGGTACGCTAGTGCAAAAGACGTTGGATACAGGAGAAGGTTAAACACACATCACCACAAGTCGGGCAGCACGGCTGGTCCCTCCTGTGCCATTACCACCGCATCACCATCCGGATATACCGAGGATCGGGGAAAGAAAGAGATGTTGAGATGGTGGATATACACCAGTTGGCTCCCATACCCTCTCTTTCAAAAACCCCTTTCCAAATACCTTCAAACTCTCTTCTTGTCCTCCAACAGCGTCTAGAATCCACCAGCAGCGTTCTTCTCGTCAATGTGCCTGTAGCGCTCCTGCTCTTGCCTGTACTTCAGAACCATGGCGACACACATGACGAGAATGGTGTCGATACCAACGATACCGAAGGCCGCAGTGAAGATCTGATCGAGATACCTGTTGGCGAAGCTAGAAAAGGGAGCGATGCATCCACCCTTGCCCGCGGCAACGTCTGCGTTGAGGCATACGCTGTCCTGCACAAATGGTGGTGAGGTTGAGTTAAAGTAGCCGCAGCAGTTGAACTAGGACCTGTCAGTACGACCTGAGGAAGAACTCGGGCCGAATGCGCCTAGGCGTCTCGATTCGCATTCTCCAAGTGTATTCGATCACTCACCTTCTGTTGCAGCAGACTCTGCACAGCCTGCGGTTCACGGGCCCAGACGGTGTTCAAGTTCGAGCGGCTCGTCAGCGTCTCTATCCAGACCGACAGTCCAAGACCAAGGGAGAAGGTTGCGCAGAAGACCACAAGCCAGCCCTGAGTCCGGAGCCAGCCGCGGTTGGCTGGCAGGAAGAGCGCAGGCAGGGACAGGAGGAAAGTCACGAAGATGAAAATAGCGTTTACGACACCAGCTGCAGACATGTTAGTATCCGTACTTCGGCACCGCCCGACCACATTGCGTGACACAGTGGCCGCCACAGTCGCGCCATACCATCCGCTCGGTCCCAGCTCTTGCTTGTTCATATATGGGTTGTCGTACCTGTCAAGGGGCACTGGTTAAGCAGCAGGTTCTGCGCGACGTTGTCGATGGTTGGTGCTTCCCGCAGGCGCTGCTCGGATGTGAGGCAGAAGCCCAGCAACAGTCCTCCGCAGCCAGCGAAGAGGAAGTCCATCCCCATGAAGACCATCATCAGTTTGGTCGGCATGGCGGTGGTGGTTTCTGCTCCGTCCTGGGAGGTTACCGTGGTCTAGGGATCGAGAGTCTATCGGCCACTGGGCAGAACGAAAGCAGAGCCTCGAGCTCGAAAGGAATGGCAGTCGCGTGCAGCAGAGCCGTCCGGCGTGCTCGCAGACAACGACGATTAATGCAGGATGGGAAATATTAGATACAGAGAAGCGAAGTGACGAGAAGGAGAGGAGCGGCAGGAGAGAGCGAGTGCATGGGGACTACAGCAGCAGCGTGCCTCGAGCATTAAGAGGCTCGCCGTGGGCGCGTCGCAGTTGGGCGAGGACGAGGCGGGAATGGTTTCAGGAGCGTAGCAGAGGCAGCGGCAGCGAATCACAGGCGAGAATGTGGGTGTGGTTCGATGTTTCCACGTTGCGAGACTGTCCGCGAAGCAGCACGCTCAAATGTCAAAACGCAAACGCAGCGATGGCGTGGGCAGCGGGGGCGCGACGGAGATGAGAGCGCATCGTGAAGCGCGGCGCTGCAGGGTGTGGTGTTGAGGGCGCTCCCGGAGGTTGCGGTGAAGCTGGAGGGTTGGTGGCGCCTGCCTCGAGACCCGACACGGAAGGCGGTAAGGGCGGTCCTGCCAGCGTCGAGCTGACCTCAGTCAGCAAAATACCGTGAAGAGAATGGGAGCGTGTCATTGGTCCGGTGGGAGGCAGCAGACGCCAAGTGGGCCGCTAGTCCTAGCCGAGCCTGCACCTCGCAGCTAGAGCAGCCGGGGCAAAGCGCCGCTCTAGAGCTGTCCGGGTGGGAGCTTCCCAGTAGTCCCAGTAGCCAGCACTGCCAGGCCGTGATATTGCCTCTTTGAGCTGCGCGCAAACACCGCTGGCTCTCACGGCGGACGGCGAGGGCACGAAAGCGCGCAGAGGGAAAAACGCAGCGCGGGTGCATACAGACTCGACCCCGTCCGAAGCCGCGAACCCCCAGAGCCCTGGGCCGGAGCCTCGCGCGCGATCAGCGATTCAGCAGCGGCCAGGGTGGTGAGCTCTGTCCCCCAAGCCGACCAACCATCACGCCCGCCCCCAGTCGCGCCCACGGCAGCCGTCCTGTCGTTGACCAAAGGCAAGCTTCTGCAGCAGCAAAATATACCTGCCCTCGCCCGTTTCACTTTCCCCAATCTCTCCATCGCTTTCCCTCTCTTGGGCAGCTGTTCTCACGCCTGCACAACCCACTCGCAGCCCTCTGCCAGCCGGTTCGTCCATCCGCGACCACAACGGGCGCGCATGCTAACAAGCTTCCCCCTTCCAGTCACCGCGACAACACGCACCCAACCGCTGTACCGCTGCCACCTACCCACTGCAACGGTGCGCGCGCATCCAAAAGCAACAAGAGTTGTGAATCTGGCGCTGGTACGTACCCACCCCAGGCCCCAGCCCTCGACTCCCAGCCCGCTCCCTGCGCCGAGTATTATTAGCTGGGCCGCTGGTCGGCCGGCCGCCGGACAGTGGATGGTGCTTTCCCTTTTCCGCCGCCAGCGCTGTGTGACCGAGCGCCCCTCCAGCCTGCCCTTTCCTTGCATTCCTTGCCCGCCCACCACTCCACAAAGGGTTCAGGCAGAAGCAGCCCCCGCCCTGATAACTCGTCTCTTTTCCCCTTCCAAGCGCCCTACCTTTCCTCTTTCATCCGCCGATTCCTTTTGGTCTAACTCGGCCCTCCACAGAGCCTGTAACCAGCTGCCATTTCACTCTACGCGGCGGCTGCCAAAGAGGCAATCCCCACACACAACACCCGCCCGCAAGCAGTTAGGCACTCCCCAGCCCAAACACTCGTAACCAATCTCAACCGCGACCACCACGATGGCCTCCGAAATCACCGAGCACGACCAGAACGCGTCGCCTTCGGTCCACGACGACAACAATGGCGCTCTCGTCGCTGGCGATGCGAACCGCGGCACCAAGCGCCAGCGCGTCCAGGCCGACGACGACGACGACGACGATGACAAGCCCGGCCGCGAGCGCAGGAAGATCGAGATCAAGTTCATCCAGGACAAATCACGTCGGCACATCACCTTCTCCAAGCGTAAGGCCGGCATCATGAAGAAGGTACGTTGACTTGTCGTCGCGATGCGCGCACCGCTGCATCCCAGTCTTAAGCCCTCGCCGTCGCCATTTACCCGCGCGTCGCTTCGATCGCATAAGAAACAACACTGTCCGCCCGGTGCACTTCGCTAACATGTTTGGCGTCTAGGCCTACGAACTGTCTGTCCTCACCGGCACCCAGGTGCTCCTGCTCGTCGTGTCTGAAACGGGCCTTGTGTACACCTTCACCACGCCGAAGCTCCAGCCCCTCGTCACGAAGCCCGAGGGCAAGAATTTGATCCAGGTACGTCTCTTCTACATGCTGATCCTATTGCGACATCTCATTGACGCGTCGCAGGCTTGTCTCAACGCACCCGAGCCCTCATCGGAAGGTGCTAATGGCATCGACGGAGGCGACGGCGGAGACTCGCCGGAGGAGAGCCACGCACAGGTTCCCTCTGGCCGGCCGCAGGGTATGCCCACGAACCCCGGCATGCCGCAGGCGTACATGACTCCCGAGGCCGCGCTCCACTACCAGCAGTATCTCCAGCAACAGCAACCTTCAAATCAGTACCCTGGCCTACCTCAGGGTGCCATGGGTCGCCACCCTGGACAGCATTACGCGCAAGACCAGAAGCTAAGCTAAAGTAATACACCGGCTCTAAGTCTGTTTTGATTTGCGGCAGACACCGGCGGCGCATCTATCGGATACGGATACCCCCTCCTAATGGCGAAAATAATGGAAGGTGCAGCTGTGCAGGCAATCGGTTCCTTTGTCAGCATCGGGTACGGAGATGTCTAGAAATGTGGGAACTTGACGGAGGCATGGGATGATATGATGACAGGGTGCAATGTTGGGGCCCGGCTGCAGTGTCGAAGACGATAGCTGTATGTCTTTACGTGGATACTGGCGTGGTGTTTTCCTCTCGATACTTTCACTTGTCTCTTGCTCTCTGGAGCCTCATTCTCATCATTTTTTCCTTTGCCTGGTCTCTGTTCATGAATTATCTATGTATTCAAAATGCCCCATCCCAGCATCAAAGGTACAATACGATAATCCACTGAACATTCTCTTCATTCTCGGTGTTGTGGTTGTGATGCCTGGTGGTAGGACCAGATTGCCTTTTTGGTTCATGATTTTCCGCATCCGGTGGACTATGCACCCAGGCACCCGGACATGCACATGGGCAAAACGGGATGCTCGATGAAACGGCCAGATCACCAGGAAAAGTGGCCTTACGGATCTGATGACATAGACATTAGGCACACATGTACCAGAATTCTGTCAGTGCGTTCTAGAGTTTATTTGTACTAGGAACAGGCAAATGCGATCAAATAGGAACAGGAAAAGCGCGACGGTACATCGAAAGCTTCCCACCGATCATCGCAGCTCCCACTAGGCATCAACCTTCCCCTAGCTAAGGCCAGATATTGAACTGCATACATGAGGGTCTATGCAACGTTACGGCATGCGCATTTACCCATCGCCGGTTGAATGATGTCACCACGGCAAAGCAGAAGCTCGACCGGCAGGACAAGCAGCGCTTCCATCAATTCAGCATCAACGGTGACACCACCATCCCGCTACATCCGCTGCTCTCAAACATTTCGCAAGCCAAGGCCTACACGTACTACATTCGCAACGGCGACATGCTTCCCCGAAGCTGGTGCCTAAACCTCAGTCAGAACGTACGACTCACTCTATTCTCGAGTCCAACCGAGCATCGAGTGGTAGCCGCCTCGCACAGAGTCTTACGACCGAGCCATTGAGGACAGGCTTCTCAGTTGCACGAAGCCATGTCCGAGTGGCACGAGGAACGGCTTAGGTCCACCTTCCATTTGTACTACGGATAACGCCCGTTTTATACTCGCGACTGTTACTTCTCCGACGCCACTTCTGACCGTAGGCAGCTCGCATATAGGACGTTTTTGTGAAGGTCGGCCGAGCGAAGCGAAGAAGAGATGATAGGAGTGGAGGCGGCATCGTTCCGTCTTCTGGATATGCTTTCCTTTTCTGGCTTCGAGTATGCCGCGCGCTTCGTGTCGACTGCACAACCACCCGCCGACTAGGTATCTGATACTGATATCAAGCAATCACCGTGCATGGGTAGACGAGGACGTCTCCCGGCAGTCTTCTTTTCAACGGGCGCACGTCCCTGAGCTTGGAGCTGTCTTGTCGAGAGAGTGCGTCATGCAGGTCGCTGTCTGGCTCTCCTAAATTACTGCAGACGTTGTGGAACCCGAAGCCACAGCGCTTCCTGCCGCTGATGGGCCCCATGGTCTCCGTCTTCATCCCACTTGTCTGAACGCTGACGTCGGAAGGGATCCTGATACCCATCTGACTCTACAGATTACGTCGACCATCGATAGGCGTCTAGTCGCGTATTTGCCCTTAGCCGACGCGGATACGCCAGAGCAAGCATGCATCTTGCTTGTTCGATCACGCCTTGCAGGTGCTGCCGAAAGCCACAATGACGGTCTGAAGATGTCCAGAGGAAGCGCAAGTTGCTCCATCTTACAACAAATGACCTCGATGATCTTCTTGACTTGAGGGATTTTGTGGTAGAGCCGCGATGCGTCTACCAGCATGCTGCATCCAACGTCCCCAATCCTTGTCGAGCTGTCAGGATCAACACCAAGGTCTAACTTAAAGGCCTGGTTCTCTGGATACTCCGCTCCTCGAAACATTCGGCCACTGCATCCCTTGCCTCGTTCCGGGAAGGCGTGGCCATCCCTCCGCAGACCAACAGCGACTCATGAACCACCGTTATCCTTCGAAGAGACCCGTATATAACGCCACTGCTCAATACGCGTCTCGAACCAGGATATACTACGAGAGAACGAACCCATGGGCGCGGGAACGCTTCGCCACAATGGTGCCGTTCCGATGCGCATTACTTGAGTTTTGGCAGCTCGCCCTGATTCGCCCACTCTTATCTACATGAGCTCGTGCAGGTTCAGACTAGCAGCCACACGTAAATGAACACTACTAGTAGCTGGCTCTGCGTCGATTTCTTGCATCTGAAGTTCATTCCATCATTCCTACCCGTTCTATCCGTCTCGTTGGCACTTGGCCTCTTGGGTCAAGCTTCGCGCCAAGTGGGTTCGCGTTCTCAAGACGCGAACTTCCCCAGATTTCCTTTCCGGGCTAGCTGCGCTTTCCATCCCTTTCGTACCGTCCTGACTTTTTGAGGGTCGTCATCATGGCTGATACAGAGAAAGAGACGCAATTGGCGCCGGTTCCCTCGCCTGTCATGGGGAAAGGCGATATTTCCGATTTGGATATGGATGCGATGAAGTTGGCGGAGATGGGTTATAAGCAAGACATGCAGCGGAACTTTAGCGTGTGGTCCGTCCTCGGCGTCGGTTTCTCTTTGACCAATTCCTGGTTCGGTATATCAGCGGCTCTGGTTACTGGCATCAATTCTGGAGGTCCTCTCTTGATTATTTACGGGATCATCATCATTGCGCTGGTATCGACATGCGTGGGTATATCGTTGAGCGAATTGGCGAGCGCGCTGCCCAATGCTGGAGGACAGTACTTCTGGGCGAATGAATTGGCACCGAAGAAATACGCGAACTTTGCGAGTTATCTGACAGGATGGTTCGCGTGGGCTGGGAGCATTTTCACGAGTGCTAGTGTTGCACTGGCGATGGGAAGTGCGTTGGTTGGTTGCTATCAGCTGTCGCATCCCGATTTGTGAGTCGAGCATTTCATTGATCATCAGTCTACGGCAATCCGACGTAGATGAAAGCACGCAATCCCTCTGTGGTAAACACTGACGGTCTCTAAACCAAACATGGTATGACTGGGAGGTTGCTATGACGCATCGGCCATGTTGCGAGGAACGTTACGCTAACTTCCACCCTCAGGACTATTAAGACCTGGCACGTCTTTGTCGCTTACCAGCTGGTCAACATCTTTTGCTTCTTCTTCAACTGCTACGGCAAAACACTCCCTACCATCGCCCAAATCACCCTCTACACCTCGCTCCTCTCCTTCCTCGTCATCCTCATTACCGTGCCCGCTACCGCGGACTCCCATCAACCAGCCAAATTCGTCTTCGCAACTTTCATCAATAACACAGGCTGGGAATCCGGCGGTATTGCCTTCATCGTCGGACTCGTCAACACAAACTGGAGCTTCGCCTGCCTCGACTGCGCTACCCATCTCGCGGAAGAAGTACACCGGCCCGAACGCATGATCCCTATCGCTATTATGGGCACTGTTGCTATCGGCTTCGTAACGTCCTGGTTCTGGAGTATGGCTATGTTCTTCTCTATCGTGGGCGATTTCGCCGACATTCTCGGCACATCCACCTTGGTCCCCATCCTAGAGCTTTTCTACCAAGCGCTCAGGAACAAAGGTGGCGCCATCTTCCTCGAAGTACTCATCATCTTGACTGGTCTCGGCTGCGAAATCGCCAGTCATACATGGCAGTCCCGCCTCTGCTGGTCCTTTGCGCGCGATCGCGGTCTCCCAGGACATCAGTGGCTCAGCAAGGTTCATCCTAAACTCGACGTCCCGGTCAATGCGCACTTTGTCAGCTGTGTCATCGTCGCTATCGTGGGGTGCTTGTACCTTGCTTCTCTCACAGCGTTTAACTCGTAAGTCTCGCATATCCATTGGTCCTCTCTCCCATCAAACCTTGGCCGTTACTGATACAGCACACAGCATGATCACAGCCTGCATCGTCCTCCTCTACATCAGCTACGCCATCCCGGTAATCTGCCTCCTGATCAAAGGCCGCTCGAACATCAAGCCCGGGCCCTTTTGGCTCGGCCCCATCGGCCTCCTCGCAAACTGCGTGCTCCTCGCTTGGACGCTGTTCACGCTCGTCATGTACAGTTTTCCGTATGCGAAGCCGGTGCTAGCCAGCAATATGAACTATGTCTCTGTTGTGTATGCCGTTGTCGCCATTATCATGGCGGTGGATTGGATTGTGAGGGGTAGGAAGAGCTTCAGGGGTGTGGGTGAGAGGAAGAGTGATGTTACAGATGTTATTGAAGGGGTTAGGAGGAGCAGTGTCGGCCATGCCTCAGCTTGACGGAAAACATGCACTGCGCGGGCAAATAAGGTTGCGTGTTTGCAAGTTTCTGTATATTGAGCGGCTGAGCGGGCGTTCGTTGTGGATCTACGGGTGACAAGGAACGAATGATGCTTGTGCATCGTTGTCGCATTCGCTTTTCGCTTCTACCATGCGTGTGGTCGCCGATGCGCTTAGGCATAATTATTACTATCGTGTATATTTGTTATCGCAATCCAGCTCAATTTTCTCTTCTTCATCGGTCTACTGCTTAGGTGCCCGCCCATCAAAATCGTACAGACATGCTCTAAGCGTCAGCCACAGCAGTGCTGCAAAGACGAATGCACGCGCTTTGTGGTGCTACCAGAGTGAGGCTGGTGTCACTAATAGCTCTGGTTACGCTCTGGGGGCCTACAAAGTTTGAGCTGACTAGTTTTCAAAGGTGACGGCTTCGAGATTTTCACTAAGAAGCAACCCAAGAACCTTGGACAAGTCCTCTAGCATAGCGGGGTCTGGGTATTCCCATTTCCAAGCCCACATCTCCCCTAACCGCCCCCAACTCCAGACTCCAAAAGCCATTAGGGTATCTGCCAGCCTGCTTTCCAGAACCCAATAGATGCCATTACCGCCTAGTTCACCAAGACACCACACACCCACACCTACAACACCTCCACTCACTTCCTCCATCAATACGTTTCCCCCCTCGGCCTCAACACTAAAAACCACAACATAACCCCAAACCCCACCAACACCACAATACCCACAACCCCCCACTTAACACACCTCCCAATTCTCGGCCTGCTCTCCACCACCCTTCCCTCCGCCCTCGCATTCATCGCCTGCCCTCCCATGAGCCCCATCTCCACATCCTCCCCCACCACCCCATAAGTCCCCATCTTAATTNCCCTCNCCGTCCTCACNCCCCGCGGATACGCACGCGAAAAGCGCAGATTATAATATTTCGTGTCCGGCAACGGATCAACATCCACGACGACATCACTTTGCTCCTCACCAGGCAGCAAGTGCGCCCGCGCAGGCACCCTAACGTCGCGCAGTCTCCCAGCCCTATGCAGGTCCCTAATATGACCGAGGCGGAAGTCCAACCGCCAACCGTCTGATAAGCGGACTAAAGCGCGGTACGTCTCCGCGTCGACGTGCATCGGGTCCACGCCTTGAGCGGCCAGCTTTTTCGCGATGGTGGCCCAGGGTGTGCGTGTGTCTGGGGGATCCGTGGCCACGAGGGCCGGGTTGGGCAGAGCGCGCCAGGAGGATGCTAGGGTGAGGAAGTCGGTCAGGGAAATGGTGTTTATGTGGGGTGGTTCGTGCGGGCCGACGTCTTTGTATAGCACGAGTTTGGAGAGTTGGAAGGAGAAGTTTGAGAGGAGGGAGGTGGTAGCTGGGTCGCGGTCCGCGGGGGGTATGAGGCTTGTGAGAAGGACTATGCAGAGGGATTTGTCGCGGAGGGTCAGGAGGGAGGGGTCGAAGATGAGGGTTCCGTCTGAGTCGGAGAAGGCGGTTGAGGGGAGCGTGGTGCTGCTGGGACGGAGGAGGGCCTCGATGTAGGCTCGTGGGCCGAGGAGGTAGGGGACGGCGTCACTGAGTTGGAAAAGAGATTGCGTGTCGTTGAGGGTATGTCGGCGTTGGCTTTCGATGAATTGGTTTGGCGTCTTGTTGCGGGGGCTGGATCTGGTGGCATTGCGGCCTCGTCTCGCTGCTGAGAGCCTTGGGGTTGTACTGCGGGACATGGTGGTGGGAGATGTGGAGATGGAAGGCGAAGTTGAGTTTGACGATTGAAAAAAAATTGATTGATGGAAGGATAAAGATGGAAGAGGAATGGAAATAGAAGAACGTTTCTAGTTGAAATTGGTGGTGAAAAGGTTTGTCAAAGTGTGCGGAGACAGTTTGCTCGGTTCCTTCGCTAGATGAAGACGACTCTATGGTACGGGGTCTCCACTGCCCAATACTCAACCTAGGGAGAGAAACCGCTTCGACGGTAGACCCCGCAGATGGCCACAACCTGGCAAGTCGTTACCAATACTCATATCGCAATTTCGACTCTTAAAGTTGGTAGCCCACCGTGACCAGCTAACTGATGTGGCGAAATCGACCCCAGCGTGCGGGCACCTCCTACTGGGAACACGCTCCCTAGCCAGCCGGAGAGGTCCTCTGGCAGAGGCCGGGACGAGAGTGTATACCAAAGCGGCCGCAAGCCTTTATAAACTCGTGTTCTAGTCGCCGAATTTCGAAGAGTATCCTGTGGTAGCCTGCAAAGTTGACGTAGGGGATATCGCCCCTGAGTATAGTCACTCCTCATGCTCTTAATTAGCTGGCCAACGACTTGAAGCGATTCGAAGCGAAAAAGGCCCTTGGTCATCCGTTTGACGGAGGGGTTTGAACAGCTGCTACCTCCTTGTCATTCTCATATGCAGCCCAACTCTGAGACTAAATGGCAACCGCCTCCTAGCCATAGCCCCACAACTCACCGCTCCTCTTTCAACGTCTTCGCATCTTCCACAACAACTCTGGCAATCCTCTTCATCAACACCTTGTTATCCGCCTCTCTCCACTTCTCCCACCGATCCAGTCCCTCTCCTGCCTCAATATTCAACGTCTCATATCCCTCCTTAATGACATGACTAACATCCCTCGGACTCAGGCTCTTCCCCAACATCTTCCCCTTATCGCCCTCGAGCAGATTATGATAATGAGTCGACACATTAATCAGCGTCTGTATCGACACCGAATTGCCCAGCCCAAAAGCGTCGCGGAATTTGACCAGTATGTCTCCGGTTTCGACGAGCTTGTAGAAGAGGTCGTCGTAGGCGGCCGGGTCAGGGAGGAAGTTTTCGCCGCTGGAGAGGGCGAAGGCGAGGAGGTTGACGAGATGGGAGACGAGGGTGGAGGAGCGCGGGAGAGAGCGGATGTCGTTCACGTAGGTGGTGAGGAAGCGGAAGAAGGAGAGGAGGGTGCGCCAGACTTCGGACCAGTGGTAGGCGATGCGGACTTTGGCTCGGCTGAGGTAGGAGAGAATGCGGAGGAGGACGCCAAGGCAGAGACTGTGGTTGTTAGCAATCCCTGACTGGTATGCAGGTGGAATGCTCACATGTAAAAGTCCACGTCCAATCGCCTCCGCAGATTGTGGTTGATACCGTCAATTGTCAAGTCGATGATGACAGTGGCCGGTATGCGCTCGCTCTTGATGAGAGGAAGGTAAGGCTGCCGTTGGCGACACAGGCGAACCGAGAGTTTGCTCTCGTCGCTACACAGCCGCTTCACGAGAAGCTGGTCTTCTACTAGGATCTGTAGTACGAACAATGACAGGTATGTGTACAAGCTAGCCCTACTGGAGCGGTGGGCGTGCTGAAAGAGGTAGGACGCGAGCGATAGGAACGCACTTAGAGGAGACGGATCGCCTTTCTTCGGCGCTTCGGTAGTGACTAGATTGAAGCAGAAGACCTTGTTGGCATTCGCGAAGTCGTAGGTAGAGAGTAAAACGCCGAATTCTGGTCCTGGCCTGCGATTGACAGTGAGCGCGTTGTATCTAGGGAGACATGAGGGTTAACCCACAGAGCAGCAAATAACGACTTCGATTCTTCCGCACTCGGAGTCGGCGTTGATGGTCTCGAAGCAGGCGCGAGGACTCCAAGCCCAATATAACTGAGCGTCGACCCCAGCGACCAGCCTTCAGGCATGTCCTCTTGAATGGCGATATACGCATCCCTCAGCCGTATGCAAGTATCCCCAAAGCTCGTGATCATCTTCTGTATTATGGCATCATTTACGAAGTCGTCCAGCCGGAGCCTATACGGGTTCTGAAATTCGAACTTATTGTAATTGACGAGGAGACCGAGAAGGTAGAAAGCCGGCATGACTTCTGCGCTGTCGCCGCAATCCTGGATGTACTTGGGCCCGTGAGCATCATTCTCCCAATTAGTACTTTGTGGTCTGTCATACCTTCATGAGCGAAGGAAACAAGTCCCGGTGCGTAAAGTATGATGGTAGGGCCGTGTGGAACCCAGCGGCGGTTATGGAGAGAGTCGTACGGACGGCTTTCAGGCGGAGGGGTACTACGAACATCAGCCCACGCTCTCCAGTCTCTGTAGTGAATTCGTACAACTCCTCCCACTGCGTATAACAGTATCCAGCATCGCGACGAAATCAGACATTACGGCGTCGGCGTCGTGCAGGCCGGCGAGGACGGAGATGATGTCGGAGCTTGGATTCGTGTACTTCTTGGAGAGGGCGGCATCTAGGAAGACTGTCAAGGTCTGGCCTGTGAGCCAGCGACTGTATGGAGAGCAAGGCGACGAACCTCGAGAGCTATCTCGTCCGACGGCGCATTCCCTTGTCTGACGCGCAATATGGCGCGCAGGAACAGTTGCTGCGTGTGCGCCTGGATGTGCAGCATCTCGTCTGGGGGGATCGAGGCCAGAATGCCCTTGAGCCCGGCGCTGTCAGGGCGGTGGAGGAAGAACTCTTCCCAGAAGCCTTCTGAATATTCGACATCTTCGTCTTCTTCCTGCGCAGCTTCTTAGCAAGGCTATGGATGTTGGGGTGGGGAGATTCGTACTCGCAGGAGGGTTTCGTAGAGCCGGATGATCTTGGGCTGAAATGTCTCGGGTCGAGAGACCTGTGTGAGCGGCGAGGGCTCCATGGCGGTGCTGCAGCACTCGGGCGCTGGCTTTGGCTTTATTTGCGCTGGCTTGGTCCAGGTGTCGCGAACTTGAGTGCGCTGAAAATAGTGCGGCGGGTCGCCCCGCGCTCAGTGCTTTGGTGACATAGGTACCTTGGAACCCTCTCACGGATTACCGGTTCGGGTAGAACGGTCATCTCCATTATCGTTCTATTCAGATTGGAAAATCCGCAATTCTACAGTGCTATTGCGGGATCGAAAAAGTGTTTGGGGCGTGGGAAGGAACGGACGACCACCCTCGGAACCACAACTCCATCGCCATCATGGCCGGTTCCATCCTTCTCCTTGGCATCTCTGGGCCATCCTCCTCTGGAAAAACGACCCTATCACGATTGCTGCGTGACATATTCCCTCCATCCCAAGTCTCCATCCTGCACCTCGACGACTTCTACCTCACCGACGCCGACATCCCTGTCAAGGACGGCATTCAAGACTGGGATTGCATAGAATCGATCAATTTGCCTCAACTTCAATCTGCTCTTGCATATATCAAGAAACACGGGCAGTTGCCACCTGACTTTGAATCAAAAGAGGACCAGAACAGCGTTGGCGACCATGGAGTAGACGAACAGGAGGTCGAGAACCTGAAGAAGCGTGTGAGGGCTTTAGTTATGGAGAAGGATTGGAACAGAAAGATTTGTATCGTCGACGGTTTCCTGTTATTTAGCGAAGAGATGAAGGACGTTAGGGCACTGTTCGATGTCAAGCTGTTTTTGCGCACTAGCTATGCAACTGCGAAGCGGAGAAGGGAGGCAAGGAGCGGCTATGTGACGCTTGAAGGGTTTTGGGAAGATCCACCTGGTTATGTGGACAAAGTAGTATGGCCAAACTATGTGAAGGATCACAAGTTTCTCTTCGAAGGCGAGGATGTGGAGAGAGAACTTGATAAGGATGTATGCAGAAGGATTGGGATCGAAGGCATGCCAAGGCATGCGGAAGAGAGTATGGGCGGTTGCTTGAGTTGGGCTGTCAAGGTCCTGGAGGGGGTTATAGGAGGCCCTATGGATGAAGACGGATCACGATAGAATTCCTCAAGATAGTGCGCAATTGAAATCAAAACCTTGTTCTACTCTGCCTACTCTCCTCCCAATTACCAGACAAGAATGCACAGAAAAGCCAATCCCAGCATCAATTCGCCCAGAGCGCCTTCAAAATGCACCAAATGGGAGGATCAACAGCGGAGAAGCAGCCGCGCAATAAGGACCACGCTACGCGCCAAGCCTATGTGCTAGATTTGACCTTGTCGATGTAAGCCTGGCCGGGGCTCTCGTACACGGAAACGAAAAAGCTGTTAACTTGCGGTTCCTTGGCGAGCCAGGTGGTCATTTTGCTCAGCTCCATTCGGAGGCGAGCGACGGCCTGCGCGTCCATGTTCGTTTGTGCAATGAGCTCGGGCATAGATACTAGCAATGTCAGTATACAAAGGCAGCGCACAAACTGTAGTGGTGGTCAAACTTACCAAAAAGGCGAAGCAAATGTTCACCACCGTAGATATCTGACGGGGTCTTCCCTGCCAGATCCGAGGTCGGGTCCTCCATGCGCGTGTAGATGTCGAAGAACTGCTCGCGCTCGAAGCGATAGAGAAGGATGCGACCGAGGCTCCGGTTGAAGTATTCCTTCAAGCCTTGAACGACCTCTTCGAGAATGTCGGTTTCCACATTAGTGCGGTGCTGCCCAGGTCCGGTAGCCATCGCGAAGTACTCATCCAGGATGACAGCCGCAGGCTTGGGAGATGGTAGCTGGACTAACTGCAGGCTCTTCGTGATGTTCTCCCAATCGTCGACCAGTAGGCTCTTGAGCCTGTCCGGCATGACGATGTTGACTGCGCGACGATTCTGGAAGACCTCCTCCTAGAAAAGAGTTAGATTACAGCACAGCACAGCACGCATTTCACCAGAGCCTTGCAGCTGTGCCGGGTTATTTACTCACCTTCTCGAGATCGTGGTCCCTCATCCTCTTCTGGCCGCGGGGTCCGGCGGCGGCGACAGAGGTCTGACGCTCCTCACTCCCTCGAGTGGAGCCTTGGGTCTTCTTCTTAGAAGGCGGAGGCTGAGCTCGAGCGGCACGCTGTTGGGCAAGGACTTCGTGCCTCAAGTTGTTGGCCAGCTCTCGATTCTCAGGCGTAAGCTTGCGAAGACGATCCTCTGGAACCCAGTCGTCCCAGCTGCGGACTGTTAGAGTATGCTCAAAGTCGAACAGCAATAGGAGTGGCAGCTGAATGTGGGAAGTCGGGAAAACAGAGAGGACGGGAGCAGACGCTTGAAGTGACGAGAAGCGTGTGGTCGCGAAAGGATTGCGGGAGTGAGTGGCGTTAGGGAGGCAGAGAGCAGCAAGCGGACGCGTGAACGACAAACAGAGATGTACTTACGTGTTTTTCCATCCCTTGTAGTGCACCTTGTAGTGGAAACCGCTGTTCTTGTCCTCCTCGTCGCCGTCTTTCACTTCCAGCACCTTGGCCTCGTACAGCAGCTCATGATGAAAACAAAGTGCTTTCTCGTCCTTCCTGAACTGCGGTTCCGGGGCTGGTGCTGGAGCCATGCTCGCTTCGAATGTAGGATGCGTTGGATGCGAAGTAAAGAAGTGATATACGGGAAGTCACGGTAGGGGATGGCTCTGGAAGCTACACCTGTCGCGCGCGCAACGGTTCCTGACGGTGTAAAGTAGCAATACTGACGCAATATGCAAACGTTCGAATCACTTCTAAATGACTGTTTGATGCACGGTGAGGATGAACGCTTTAGTTGACGAGTGTTTGTGGGCCAGATGGCGAGAATGTGAATGTTCCCCATTTTCTCCGCACGGGCCTCAACGCGTCGCGCCGACAGAATAGTCAGCCCTACGGTCACCGCGCAATCCCACAAACAAATGCTCACTTGTCTCCGATTTTGTAAGCTGCCACACTACGGTCGACAACACGTACTCGGGTACTACAGATCCATTACCAGTTGCGACAATGCCCTCCTTTGAGGCGAAGCTCCTCGACGATTTCCTGATCGCGCCGGCCTCACTCAGGGACGTCATTACACTGAAGCAGTTCACCGACATCTTCCCCTCGAGCCACCGCTCGAACCCAGCCGTCAAAGAGCTGTACAGGGAGCTCTACAGGCTGCGAGATCGGGATGTTGAGGTCGTGCGCCAGGACATTGTGGACGAAGTCAAGAGATCGAAACCATTGAAGCGCGATTACGGCAAGCAACGGCGCGCTCAGGATGAAGCGAATGTTGCGGGTCTCAATCCAGTTGCCCTTCAAACGGAGCAAGAGGTAATTCAACTTTCCGAGATGTCTGTCTACTGTTGCTCACAGATTCTCTAGCTCTCCGGCGACTGCGGCAAGAAACCACACACGCTCCAGACCGTCCTCCCCAGCATAGAAGAGGCATGCCAGAGCCTCGAGGCACAGATCACAGACATGGAAGAGGAGAATGAAGCTGCTCTTCGAGAGGTCCAGGAAGCCATTGGCGCACTTAGCGACTTGCGACACGGTCGATTCGCACCGACAGCCACAGGCGAAGACATCGGCGAAGAGGTGCTTGCGACATTGAAAAGGCTGGAAGCTGTTTGTGCAGATCCGGCTGGTTGAAACCACAAACCTCGTCTACGAAAGAGATGTCTACAATGAGTGCTGGGCTGCACCATTACGGCTGTCTGCGGCTCGCAGGCATACTTGCTGCTCATCCTGGATGAAGGAGGACTGACAGTGAGGAGCAGTCGGTATAAACGGTCTGAAACAGCCCAGTCTGCCGTTCTTCCACAGCTACTCGACTTCCCCGGGCCTTTGCGCTCGGCAGTGCGAAAGCAGAATGTCATCAGACAGGACCAATTCTCTGAAGAGATTGATATTGCATGGTGAGAAGTCGTAAGAAGGTTATATGGTGGCTTTGAAGCAGTCGCTCGATATGCGCAGAACGATTTAGTGCCCTCTTTAATGCCTGTTAGCAGAGCAAGGAATGATGATCTGTGTCCTTCTGGCGCACAGAGCACGAACCCCTGAGACTTATGTGTCCCCGTAACATCGTGGACCTTATGTAATACTGCTGAAATCTATTCAGGCAATGTTGCTCGACCTTGACCAATTGTCGCGCGCAGTCGACGCTCATCGTCCGGACTCATCCACCAGGCTTGGCATGTCATCTGTGGCGGTGGCCATACTATCATTGCCCAGCAAGACTGAACTTCACAACTCTAGTCTACGTAACAATGTCTTCGATGCTCCCGCTCGCGCCGACACCACGTTCCGTGTTCCAGGTTAACGCCTCGGGCGCATATGACCATCCAAGCTCTGCAGCCCCTCGTGATTGGCCAGATCGCCGCGGTAATTAATATACATGAACAGCCTCAATATCGCAAGCATAGCGATCAGTCCCTAACCTCCGCTCGAGACATGTGGCTATAGCCCTTCTCCTACACGTGTCCAGAACGAATTGTCACGCCTATATCATGATGGCCTTCTGGAAAAATCGTGGAAGCCATCCGTCGTTCCCCAAAAACTTTGGATCACCATGTATCTCCCGAACGCTCTTGCGTCATTGGTGTCGCTGGCCTCTCTGACGAGGTTCGCCGCGGCTAATCTGAGGATCACGGCGGATCATCATTCTTTTGGTGGTGTTAACTTTCCTTCGCTGCAGTTTCTGGCGCCGGACTTTAGGAATGAAGCGATTCAGAAGATTGTGGAGAGTAATGCTAGGGTGATACGACTCTTCAGTAGGTTTTTGTTGCAAAGCTCCGATGGGATTCAAGCTAATGTGGCTGCAGTCAGAGGAGACAAAGACCATGGCGATGTAAGAATCATATACAGTTGTGACTAGCTTCGTAGACTGATCATAGCAGCCTGAACCTGAACTCGGTACATTCGACCGGACGATGCTTGATCAATTCGATGATACGCTAGCCGCTATTCATCATATCTCCAAAGGTGTGTATTCTGATCCCATGAGTTGCAAATCTCGCTGACTGCATTCAGGTCAAATCAAGGTCGTCATCGCCCCACACGATGCGCATGCTCTTCGTGGATCAAACGATGTTCCATGTGATGCGTACTGCAAGGAACTGAATGGAGCTTTTCTAGACTTTTACAGCCTCGAAAAATGTGCATTTCCCTCGAATCGACCAAGCACTTAGCTGAATGACTGACTGTGAACAGTCAGGGAGCTGTACAAGACGCGTCTCGAGGTCTTTTTCAAGCACTACCCATCTAAGAACTTCGACGGCAGACCTTGGGGCGAGCTGAGCGAAATCATTATGGTTTGTGAGATGCCCATGTCTAAAATAACATACTGACGAAATCCAGGGCGTCGACCTCCAGAATGAGCCTTGGTCTGGCATCTGGCCCATCGTAGCCGGCGAAAGCTGGCTCTGTGAGATCGCGACTCACCTCAAAGACACTCTCGAACTCGGAAAAAGTAACATCGCCGTCATTACTGGCGGGATTTCCGGGGCGCAGACAGTCGATGGTACCCAGAACTTCCCAGACTCCGCTTTCGAGTGCCCTGCTGTTGATGTTATCGGTATCCACGGCTACTTTGGGCTTAGCAAGGATTCAACGCCTGGAACCCCGTGGGCGAAATTGTTCCTCCCAGGGAACACGTTGACATCCCGCGCTCTCGGCCAGAAACTCTTGCTCGTCGAGGAGTGGGCGTATGTGAACAGTGACCTAGGACTCCACTATAAGAAAGCCGCACTCTTCGATCAGGGCAATGCGCTCAACTACCGCGGAATTCCATGGGTACACCTCCCCAATCATCATTGCACGCACGCACTGACAGTCCGCAGATATACTCCCACGTCACCACCCGCGACGAAGGCACATCAAGTCGCGTGTCACTAATGCGCGCCCAAAACTTCGCCATCGGCGCCCTCACTAACGTCCTCCGCTCAGCCTACAAAGCCCGCAGCAACTTTGACTGGTCAAAGTACCTCCCGGCCCCATCCACAGGCCTCACTAACCTCACACTCCTCCCGCTAAACCCTTACATCCCCGAGCAAAGCGACTGCGTCTTCGGCTGCCCCGGCCACCTGTGCGACAGCGCCGACGGCTGCTCGCCCGATCTAATCTGCAAGAACTCCATCTGCCAGGCACCCACGGAGTCTCAACCCGGAAAAGTTGGCGACGAGTGCAACAGCAAAGCCATTTGCCAGGCCCATCTGAGATGCGAAGACGGACTATGCCAGCAATGCAACGCCCGACCTACCAAGCAGCCCGAAGACCGTCGAGACGGGTACTTCGTCGCCAACGACCCCAACGCACAGTGCATCCTCGACAAAGACCAGCCCTTCATCATGCGGCCCTTCTGCAAGCTGCCGCCGCTCCCTTCGTCCCCGGACCACCGCGGAAACCCGTGCACCAACGCCGCGAACTGCGACGCAGATGAGTACTGTGACTGGGGTGTCTGTAAGCCCTGCACGGAGGGCTGTCTAGGTATGAAGTGCAAGGGCAACAACAAGTGCAAGACTGGGTTCTGCAATACGCATGGACGATGTGATTATCCCGGGAAGCCAAAGCTCATGTTTGGGTCGGGGAGAAGTACGTCGAGAGACCGGAGAGGCGCGGGGTGGAATGCGGGACCTAAGAATATGGAGAAGGGCCCGAATAAGGTCAGGGATGAGGCGATGCGGATTAATATTCCGAAGGAGAGTGTGGTGGCTACGGGGAGTGTGCCGGCTGCGACAGAGTGAGAGAAGACAAAAGGGTGAAGGGAAGATGGGTGGAGTGGTGTATCATATCGAATTCTGGGGAAATGATTATTGGCGTTTGTCTTGTGTTTAAAAGAGAAATTAGAGGTTTTCAGGAACGATGCAGGTATATGTGCCTCAAGATTCATTGAGGGGAGTCGTCGCAAGTGAGCACGCGAGCAGCAAACGACTGGCCCATCGCGACCCTCAGTTACATTGCATATCCTAGTCCAAAGCCGTACTGCACTCAATATACCCCCTTCTCAGGCAGTATGGGCAACTGGCAGTCGTTGGCCATCCGCGCGCCATCCGAAACCCAAATGCCCAAGTGTACCACATTTCCCGCCACGGCTCCAAACCCTTTCCCCAGACTCCTCGGAGCCGTGCCGCGCTCAAACCACACCACCCAACCACACTCCATTCCAAAAATAACACTTTAATCCTCGAAATCTGCACCCAGCAGATCCAACGCAACGGTCCAAACAGCCACGACCTGTCAAATCGCAGCGGGACCTTCCCGAGTTCTCGACCGTCGCTTGCCCGCAGGTCCTCGAAGCGACAACTTGCCGGCCGTCATCCGTCCTCTCTGTCGCGCACAGCCACAGCTTCCCCACCAACCACATTCCATCTGATGGTAGGGTTTCTGCATCTCGAAAAATGCGATTCGTCACAAATCCCATGGGAAAAGTTGGCACCGTGTGGCTAGTGAGGGGCAAACTCGCAATTGCCATGTAAACGGACCCTGATCGTCGCGATCGACATGCGTTTTTGCGGAATGGGGGGTGACTGCCGGAAGGCTGTGAGGTGGCCAAATGATCGGCCATCTTGCGTGGTTGTCTTTCGCTTTGCATCCGAGGACTGAGTAGCGATTTGCGCTGTGTGATATAAGACGTTTTGGCCACCGAGGTCATCTGTTCTCTTGTTTTTGAGATTCACACCAAGACTGCTACTATGGATTCATAGCGGCAACATCTGCGACACGCAACGACATTGCTACTGATTTTTTTCTCTCTTTTTTGTTGAAGACATTCGTTCAATATGCACTCGTTAAGCAAGATGGTGATGGTGGTGGGATCTGTGGTTGTGGGAGTGGAAGGTGCGGTGTTGAGGGCGAAAGGGCCTGAAATCACTCAGGCGCCGAAGGTGGAGGATTTGGCAATGTTGGCGAAGAGACAAAATCCTGATGCGTAAGTCGTCTACTCTCCTCTCCGGCATTCGCCAGCTAACAAGATGCAGTGTATCACTCGCTGAAGTCCTCCTCACAGCCGTTCCTGAATGGATGCGTGAAATCGCGGCAACCAACATCCCAGCAGTATCGAGCATTTTGTGGTCAGAGTTCCTCGACGATAACAAGCCAGAGTGGTTTCTGGAGCTGCCAGAGGATATCCAGAACTATTTGATAAGGCAGTTTGGACCAAGGACTGCGTGGCCGACGGAGGCACCCGCCAGCTCTCTGCCTGGGTTTACCTGGTCTGCGAGTCCAAGTATAAGCCCGAGTGCGACAGAAACGGAGGGTCCTGTGGAGACGAGTCAAGCGCTGCCTTCTGGGACGAGCGAGGTACCGTCACCGACGAGCTTGGAGACGACTGGAACAGAGACAGTGACGCCCACGACCGATGCAGCTTCAACGGCCTCTGGGCGAACAACCACCCGTCGAACCACACTGGCGACATCCGCATCAAAGGCGACGACTGCATCGACCGATTCCACGGATACTCCGTCCCTCACACAACCACTCTCATCGTCCATGAACATTGCGAAACCTTCGTTAACGTCCTCACCCACTGCGGAGCCCGTCTCTCCATCCGCGACCGACGCAGGTTTATCACGAGGCCAGAAGATTGGTATCGGTATCGGCGTACCTTTAGCTGTCCTTGGTGCCGCCGCTTTTCTATTCGCATGCTGTACCATCTGTCGACGTCGAAGGAAGAAGAACGTCGATGGCTCGCTACCACCCTCATCGCCTGGTTTCATTCCACGATTCGCCTTTCAGGACAGGTCGGCGGATAACCTCGAGCACCGAACGTCGTTGATCCGCAGCTTGAACAATAACTTCCAGCATGACTTTGGCCACATGAACTGGGATGACGAAGGGGTTGATCCGATGGAGCCCGTACCGCTGCCCAATACCAGTCACCTGGCCTCTACACCCACTGAATACGCTCCAGCACCAGCGATGACGATGCATGATCCTCAACCGATCATGGCGCCCGCGTTATATCATACCCACAGTTCCAACAGGGCGAGAGGCAAACGCACAAGCTACACCAGCCTGCACTCCGTCGCCGAGGTTTCGGAGCCAGACGAGATGGAGTCTCCTGTGTTGGGACGACACACGTCCCCGAAAGCAAGCCCGTCGCGGAAGCTGATGGCCACGCCCCCGATACCTGCGGCAGCACAGATAAAGCGCAAGCCGGTGCCCACGAGCCCGCCCATGGCTCCGATTGCGACAAGCCCTGCGGCACACGAAGCTTCACGGACGCTCCTCCGACAGACCATGCCCGAACACAGCGGCAGTAGTTCTAGCGGCCTGGCTTTGAGTAGTAACAGCAGTTCCTCTGGATTCGGTCTCCACAGAGAACCGACATCACCCGTATCCCCCGTATCGAACCGCGTGCCGAGCAATCCGTTCAACTATGACTCGTACGTGGAGGACTACGGCCCGGAATATCACGGCGGATATATCGACGTAGATGATAGCTTGTACGGCGGGAATACTTCGCTATCGCGCTATCCCGAGCCGCGGAGGAAGAACTCGAGGACGGAGTGGCCGTTGCGGAATATCGTAGGATCCTCGGGCCACCGTCGGAAGTCGAGTCCACTTTTCGATCGCATATACGAAGAGTGAAGAGGAGGGACGAGTGTATGAGCATTGTAACGGTTTCTTTTGTTGTACACGATACCATATTTGCATTGGGGCATCGGCGTTTCTGACTTCGGTCGATGATCATACATTCCTTGGGGACCCTGCGGCAGCAGCATGATACACAGCGCTTCGGTGCGCACGACCTAGGATGGTCGAAGAATTAACATCTGGCGATAGTGCCAACAAGCCAACCACAATAGCAGGTTGGAGCAAAATATATAATACAACGTCCAAACACTTCATTCCGTCTTCAGCACATTGCTCAATATGCTGCCAAATACGCCGCGTACGCGCTTCGGGTGCTCTTGAGCAGTTGTTAGTATGAGAGCAGCGCTCAAAGTGAAAGCTAGCTGCTCCTTCCAGCGGTGCTCCGCTAGGTATCGTCGAGGAAACCAGGTCGCGGCAGCTCGAGGGAGGACGAAGAAGAGGACTTCCAATCTCTTCCGTGGTTGCTCGATCAAGATGCTAGTCCCGCATAGAAGACAACCGCCTAGGACGCAGAGCCCTGCATCCCACATCTGCGGGGTGACCGTCTTGTAAGAGAAAACCTTTGGTCCGAGGCGCGTTCGTGAAAGACACACTCCGTAATAGAAGTAGGCAATGAATGCACCCAGGAATGCCGAACTCCTCGCTGTATCCTTCATTGCTCTGAGGATGACACTCATATTCAGTCCAGCAAGGCGATTCTTCGGCCGAGCCTGCCCCTTTAGATGCCTGAGCAGGACGATGAGCTGAAGCGGGCCATACATTTTGGCCGCAAATGCCCAACCCCGCCAGAAACGTAACAAGGCGTGCTTCTCGCAGCTTTTGCCTCGGCCCATATGAACGAGTTCGCAGGGTATAGGAACAGTCTTGGCGGGATCTCCGAGATCTTCCGGGAGGCCATAGTCGCGGCACATCGAGCTAAGCAGAGGCGCCATCCCTGTGTCCTTCCCGTATACGAAGGTCCCGTATCGAGCATGGCGGAGTGCGAGGACGAGACGGTGGTCGAGCTCTGCCGCTGCTGAGATCCAGGTATTGTAGGCTTGAGGGAGCCGACTAGGACTGTAGAACCATGCGTGCATGATGGTAGCTGCGGAGAAGCAGAATAGTATTGTTGGCGTAATGCGGGATATTCGCCGGGCAGTTTGTGCATTCTTCTGGGGAAGTCGGTCCGAGATCAGGACATCGAGTGCACGGACCGTTACAAAGAGCGTGAGGTCCATGGTCTTGCCCGCAAGATCGGTCCTCGATGGCGCTTTTGCTTGGAAAGCAGCATCGTTGACCTCGGTAGAATTCGGTTCTGGTGGTTCATCGAAAGGCCCGGGCTTAATGAGCTGAGGATGGGTCTGGATGTGGGTAAGGCTAGAATGTGGTGAGCTTTGTGGGTTCTTGTTCAGTAAGTTGAACGAGATGAAAGCAGAGAACAAGGCTGCGATGAACTTTGCAGTAGTATCAAGCCCAACAGTTGGTGGCGGAACCGCTTTTGCCTGGTAGAGCTGCAGTAAACTGCGAATGAAGGCTCTGATGGGAGGGTGGAGGAGTGTAGAGCCGCCAACCAGAATGGCACAACTGGCAGGAAACCGGGAAGGGGATGTGGCTTGACGAAGGATCCGAAGTAGCTGCAGCAAAGAATCAGTCCACTAACAAAGGCCGGACATAGTGAAGAATGGAGATAGGGGCAAATAGATGAGAGCGGCATAAAGGGCGCCTATGCTACTTACTTGGAGGCATGCAGCATGAGGATCCAGCTTCCTCTTACTCAGCAGCAGTAGAGTTTTGAAAATTCTAGGACCAGTACTGGACAGGAAACCTAGAGCATATGCGGTAACAAGCCTGCGCCGTGGCAGGGACGTTAGTATGGGGTTTCAAAAAGCGGATGAATAGGGTGCCACATACGGTTTCGCGAGGTAAAGGCGCGCCGCTACTCTCCGTTCTTTCGTCATTTTGCGTGCGGCAATACCAGGCCACCAAAGGCAAGGATACGAGAACAAGTACCTAGGTATACATAGGATCACCTGACGAGTGTTTGGGGCATCAACATTCTGGTTTCTCATCAGCAAAAATGCACCCTTCGCCCGAGGCATGCGTCCCCAGCCCTGAAAGTATTTGAAGAGGGGCTTGTCTGGGGGGCGAATAGGGTTTCGAATCATGTCCAGGAACATGGATGAACCGGAGGCTGATCACAGGTACACGGAGAAGATGCCATTCTGGATAGGGCGGCAAAGTAGCACGCATTCGGAAGGTAGCGCCTTACCTGTCTGGGGAACAGCCGCAACTCATGGAGAATCCAGGGTCAGGCCAAATTCGCGCAAAACGGGCTGGCCGAGGGAGGATTATACGGACGGGAGACGGGATGGTGTTGAGGTCGAATTAGAAGTGTGGAGTTGGGAGTCTGGCGCGGTATGGGGTAAGCCTTGGCGGTGACGCCACAAGGACAGAGCACCCGGCGCCGTTCTGTCGGCACGTGTCGGTTCTGGTTGTGACCGCCTTTTTGGCATGTGATGGCGGAAGCTTTCTGCTGGGCAAGAGCTGTGCATCTGCGCGTCTTCTGATGCTCAACACAACCGCTCGTCCTTTCCCCGCATATTCCGTGCCTGCTCCGTCGCTCTCGACATGCCAGACACGGCTGCCGCTGCGGTGACGACGTAATTTGCACTCGAGTCCCGCCTCGCCGCCGCCGCTCTCCGAGAAGTCCCAGCGCATTCCGCAGTCGTACGCACGCGGCGTACAGATTCTGCCCACGCCAACAAACCAGCAGAGGCTGCCAGTCTCGTCCCATCTACCCGACTGCGCCCCATCGTGCGAACGACCATCGTCCCACCCGCAGCTGGCAACGCTTTGCAAGAGCTATGAGGGCGGTCAGGCGGTGTCTGCACAAGAGACTACGTAGGACAACACCCGGAATCTGACAAGCTGGAGACACTCAAGCTGCAGTCGCTCGCGGGGTTGGCGGCAGTTGCGTCCAGAGGCCTCGCGCCATCAGTCATGGACGACAAGGACTCGAAGCCTTTCGGCTGTACGTTCCCATTCCCCACACCCAGTTGTAGCGAGCCTAGCTTGACGGTCCTTGGATCTGCAGACATGTTTCCCGGCGACGTTGATGATTTCGGGAGCCCGACTTTGCGGTTCGAGACGAACAGGAACCCGCTCCTAGACCCGAACGAAGCCCAGCAAATCGACAACTTCTTCACATCCATAAACCCTTTCTCGCCGGGGCTCCCTCTTCCAAATCCAGACGCCGACACCAAAGAAACCTTCGACGGGTACGACTGGAATTCGTTTCCGGCTAGTGTATTCGAAGTATCGTCCACGCTCCCAGAACCAACCCTCTTCCAGCATGGCGTCTCCAACGACCTCACCTTCGATCCTCGTTCGCACAGCGACAGCCATTTCGCTGGTGCTTCTACCGACATGCACACTATACCTTCCTACGCAACCTCGACCGCCCAGATGCCGCAAAACCATGGACGTTCATATAGTCTCCATAGTCTCCACAGCGTTCCACCGTCGACTCCCTCTGCCAACGGTCACCCTCTGCCTAGTTACCACAGCATGCCGGGCGTACCTACCACCAATAGCTTTCAAAACATGCATTCGCACAACGGCCTGAATTTCATGCCCACATCAGACAATATGCCAATGACGTCTCCTACGAGCAGTCTCCCGCTGGTTCCGACATCCACGGGAATGTTAAATGAACAACTCGCAGCCATATTGCCACACCATGACGACCCGGAGACTATTGACGCACATCTTGCTGCCCAATTTCTCGTTGGCAACCCACAGAAACGGCAAGAGCTACAGACACAACGGGTTGAAGCCCGGCCATCTATCCCTAGATCCTATACATATGGGACCGATCACAGGTTCACCGGATCCGCTTTCCAAGTCTCCTCACACCACGACACCGAACAGCACGTGGTCGGGCGTCTAATGCAAGATCTGATTGCTGCCGGGCACATGGACATGCATCATACCGACTCAAGAGACGCACGCCCTCAAAGCTCCAAAACCAATCAAAGCTCTCAAGATGATGAGGACGCAGAAAGCGCATCCGGAGATGAAGAACAGCAGAACGACGAGACGTCTGAGGAAGAAGATCAAGCGCGCCCTGCAAAGCGAAGGCGGAAGAGCACGAGTGCGCCCAAAAAGCCCAACAGCAAGACTGCAACCGCGTCTCGAACCAACGGCACAAAATCATCCAGCAAGAAGGGACCCCTGTCTGCAGATGTCAAGCTCACCAAGAAACGAAACAGCAAAGCTGCTGCCGCACATGAACGGCGGAAGTCACAACGGGAGAACCTGACTGATGCCCAAAAGCGGGAAAATCACATCCAATCTGAGCAGAGACGACGCCATTTGATTCAAGATGGGTTCAAGCAGCTGGCAGAGCTTGTACCAGGAATACGCAACTCTGGCCTGAGCAAGGCTCAACGTTTAGTCGAGGCCGCTGACTTCTTGGACAGGATAGTCGCGGATAATGAGCAGTTCAAGAAGCTTGTGGGCGGTGCCGGGTGAGGAGCCCATGCTGATGAGGGAGGATCAATACGAATGTACGAACAACATGGACGACACCGAACGGCCACTACTTTGGGTGCTTTCACCAACCTAAACTTTTAGCCAAGCCCTTCTTGGACCTCAAACATGTTGCCAAGATGTACTTGAGATGGCATATAGGTCCAAGTATAGCTCTAGGCATGACAGTGAATGGTCATGATGCCGGGTCGTGAGGGGGCGAAGGGACGTTCGAGGCGCATGGAAGTGAGCGAGCGCATTGTATTGTACGTGTTTTAAGCGCTGGCGCGAGGATATCCAGGATAAAAGATCTGCATTGCATGATGAGATGACAAGTAATCACAAATGATCTATATGATCGATATGAGAATCACAAAAGTTCAATCGATGGAACACTTGTCCGGTTCGAGATTCGACTTCTCTCTTCCCCAAGAATCAACTCTCGTATCGTCATTTCCGTCCCCTTAACATGGTACACCATATATGGTACACCATACGCCCATCGCATAGTTGCCCTTCATCTCCAGTCCAGATATAGTCTGCATAAGGGTGGTATGAGCCACATGACTCGGAAATGACCGGGCATTCCCACCCTTGGCTCAGTCACTCAACTGCTGTGGTGGCGAACGAGATAGACCCTTCACCCCATGCCTCTATACACAACATGCCATAATCAACCACAAATCCCATCCCGTCCTCCTCACCTTCCCGTCCACACCCCCTCGCCCCTCCCAAACCCACCGAACCCCATAGCGCCCTTGCCCTCATTCACCGGTCTCTTCGCCACAGCGCCCTGCTGCCGCACCCCTTCAACTACCTTATCAAGCTGCGTCTCCACCACCACGCCGCCCACAATCATCTCCCCGAGCGTCGCATGCAGCGTCTCGAAATTGAAGATCAGATCCAATTCGCACACATTTTCAAACAGCCCATCGAGGGCTTGCACGAAGACTTGGATCAGGTCGAGGAGCGCGAGGGGCGATTCGGTCGAGGTGGAGATTATTATGAAGTAGAGGGTTGCGTAGTGCCGGTAGGTGACGAGGGAGGGCGTGTCGTTGTGCGGGGTGGTGGGGGCGGAGGATTTGCTGGAGCTGGCGAGGAGGGGTGGGAGGCTGCGTGGAGTTAGCGGGAGGAGATTTTATATAGGTTAGTAGAATGTGGAGCGTACGGGAGGAAGTTGCAGGCGGAGTTTGGGCGGTTGGCGACGAGGGTGAAGATTTCGGATATTAGGCGTTGCTGTACCGAAGTTTCCTAGAACTCATTAGCAGAGAGCAGCGCTGAGCTAGCCGGTGGCATACGAGTTGAGTGTAGAACTTTGTCAGGCGCGGCTGGCCTGCATTGTTGAAGACAAGCACGGCGTTTATCATGATGAAGGGTGCGAATGTGGATGGGGATGTTCCAGAGCTGCTCAGAAGCACAGCTGCGAGTCGCACGATCGTCATCTAGGCGGGGCGATCGAGCGCTGATTGGTCAAAGCTTCATTAGAGGGCAGGAGACGGGGTCAAGCTCCGCATATACCGCCAGTACATACTGCTACTTCTATCCTTCATCACACCAATCCATATCGCAGCAGCGCATCAGCAAGCATGAAAGCAGTATCCCGACTTGCCCTCCGCCGGGCCATTCGCAGCCCCCTCCGCACCCAGAGCCCGAGCAATTGCATCATCCCGCGGGCGTCAATTACACAGTTCACATACAGCCGTCATGTCGGTGCTATGCGGGGGTTCCACTCTTCGATGGCTGTCAAGGGTATCATGCCTCACTCCGAGGACCCTGCGCCTAAGCAGAGCGGCAATACGGACGAGCCGATCGTACCAACGGACGTCCCGACGTCTGAGTTCCACGAGCGAGCTGATGCGTATCTGGAGGAGCTGGTGAATAAACTGGAGGAGAAGCAGGAGAGCAACCCCGATATCGAGGTTGAATATTCGGTATGTTGTTGATTGCTTTACGGAGAGTAGAGCCAGTTGCTAATCGGATGCAGGCTGGCGTACTAGAAGTCAAGCTTCTATCTAAGGACCATACCTACGTCCTGAACAAGCAACCACCGAACAAGCAAATCTGGCTCAGCTCCCCCATATCCGGTCCGAAGCGGTTCGACTGGGTGGTCTCGCATGAGTCGATGCAGCACAAGGAGGGTGGCGGTTCGGGAGACTGGGTATACCTAAGGGATGGCACATCGCTGAATGACGTTATCCGCGAGGAATTGGGCGTGCGCTTGGGTGGAGATGATGGCATTCCGAGCTGATCATTCTGTCAAGACGAATCTCCGATATAACAGCCTGTATTACTTATGGGGAACAGTGTCTATTGAGCGTTGACCTGCCCTTCGAGACACTTTGGTTGCGAACGCAACCCGCTGTGATTTGCAAACTCACAACGTAGCTTTACACCAAGGAATCGATGTTTTTGCATGTGACATTTCTGAGATGTACGAATACGCTCTAGGCATCACCATCCCAACATAAGGTAGGACAAGATATTGGTATCCGATTCCTGAACGCCCTTTCCATGCAATGCTCCTAGTGGCAACCTAATGTGGACGAAGTACTTCAGGACAGAGAACGCGGTTTATGCGGGTATGAAAGAGCGATCCGTGGTGAGGGTCGGACGTATGCGAACGGCAATCGTGTAGCTTGTGTTAGCTAGACGGTGATGGCAGCGGGTTGGGGAGCGTCGTCCTTCTTTTCTGGAGGCAGATCGCTCTGGCGGAAGTCAGTCAAGCACTCTGACAGCGCGTATGGCGATTTACATACAGCATCGAATATTATCCTGATCATGAGGCTGCAGCTGGGGCAGCGCGCAATGTCCTCCCCGTCGCGCATGTCTGCAATGGAAATCTCGAACCGGTCACCGCACGGGCATGGGTGGTGATATATTTGCAGCGTCTCGTCGTAGAAACAGTCTTCGATTTCGATCTCGTCGTACAGGTTCAGCTCCTCGTCGGCCATGGTGCCTGTTCCGAGAGAAAGGTTGTGGTGTGGAGAGTCAGTCTTCAAGTGGCGGGGCAAAAATTGTGGCTACCAAAAGGCCGGCCCCCGCCAAGCCCGCGGCCGCAACCTCGACCGCAGCTGTTACAGATCGCTCCCGCCAAACGCACAGCAACCACCCCCAGGGCCCAGTCCCTCCCGCACTTCCACCCTAGAATGGACACGATTACCTGACCGCACTCACCCGTGGAATCATGAACGATGTCGAGTCCGCCACGGTCAAGCTCGCCGAGCTGCTCCGGCATCCGGAGGACCTCGACAAGATCCCCGCCCTCAAGGCCGAATTCATGCGCAAGAAGGCGGCCGTCGACGGCCAGCTACGCCATGGATTGCGGGAACAGTTGGAGGTGACTCAGGCGGGCATGAACAGCATCACCGACGGGCAGCGTACCGTCAATTTGATCAAGGAGGAAATGCAGAAGATAGACAAGCTATGCGCCGAGGCCCAGAACATGATACAGGACTTTCCGCACATCAATCTGGTCGCCCAGACGCACAAGAACTTTGGAGAGGTGGAAAAGATGATACGAGCTATAGATACGTTCCAGGGCCGGTTGGAGAACCTCGAATACTTGCTCGGTCAGGACGACGAGGATCCTGCCAACCAGCCGAATTTGCTCGAAATCCACCTCGGGCTTACAGAGTTGCGTGAAGAAAGAGACCTGGCGATTCGGCAAATCAAAGGCTCAGAAGACGCATCAACCGAACTCATCGACAACTTGACCCTACAATCTGGCGTCACGGTGCAGGATCTCTTTGCCCGCTTGGACGACGTTATCGAGTGGTTTGACAAGCACGTGGGCGAGGCCTGCGTCAACCTTATCGAACTGGTACAAGCCGGCAATGATGGGATGGTAGTGAGGCTTGCATTGGTGATTGAAGAGGAGGAAAAGTCGGATAAGAAGGCGAAGGCGATGCAAGACGCACAGCGAGAGTACAAGGACCTAGCATCCCGCTTTCAATCCATTGCAGGTGGATCTACAGAACTCCGCGGCTACAAAGAAAAGTTCATTAAGTCGATCGAGTTCGTGTGCAAGGCGGGCTTCGAGGAGACTATCGAAAAGTTCATGGAGGACCCCGATAAGCTGGCCAAGTACTTCAAGTGGTACTTCAACAACCTCAACACAGTTATGCTCGGCATGCAGGGCCTAATGCCCAAAAAGTGGAAGATATTCCGGACATACTGCAACATTTACCACCAGCACATGCACGACTGGTTAATAGAAATGGTCGACGATCAGGGCTTGGGTTCCCCATATCTGCTCGCTGTCATAAACTGGGTCGACAAATACTACGCGAATATGAAAAAACTGGGCATGAACGAGGAAGATCTGCAGCCTCATGTGGTGGACAACCGTGCCGCAGAGCTTGTCCGCTCATACCGGCAGATCATTATTGACGCGGTTGAGAAATGGATGGATAACATTGAGCTTACGGACAAGAGGCAATTCGCGGCACGCGACGATTCGGCGCTCGACACGAACGCCGACGGCTATTTCCAAACGAAGACATTGGCAGATATGTGGTCTATGCTTGGCCAAAATCTTCAAGTCGCTGCGAATAGTGGCCGTGAAGACGTTGCTGAAGGCGTTGCTGATGCCATGTTCCGGACCTTGCTAGCTCGCCAACGACTCTGGGAATCGCTCGTTGAAACTGAGAAGGCGAAGTACGCAGCTCCGAATGCCCCCACGGATGGTGTCTCCCAGTTCCAAGACTGGCTGGTCGCTATCGCCAATGACCAGATCATCTGCATCGATGCGTCTGATCCCGACCTCCAGAACTCCTTCCTCGGTGGCTTTGAACGGGATGTTACGCCTCTAGTAACCCAGGCCTACCTGCCATCTATGAGCGCACAGATCGAGACACTGAGCAATGGTTACGTTGATCTGGCGACAAAGTGCATCCAGATCTTTGCCCAACTCATCTTCTACACCGACTTCCGGCCCATTATCGTCGAATTCTTCACGCCGGGCTGGTACGCTCAAAAGCACATGGCTTCCATCTGCTCAACCTTTGTCGACTACCTGAACGACTACGAACAAATGGTACATTCGACATTGGTAGACATTCTCATCGACTCGCTATCTGACGAACTCCTCATCCACTATCTCTCTGCCGTTCGCAACAAAGGCGCCAAATTTAAGCGCTCGGATCCCTTCGGCGACAAGATCAAAGACGATCTCTTCACGGTCTTCGAGTTCTTCAGCCAATACCCCGCCGGCAATGATATCAAGGAAAAGTGGAGAGTGGTTCAGTGGCTCGTCAAGCTGCTCCAGGCCGACAAGGCCAATGTGCCGTTTGTCTACGAGGAATTCAAGTACACCTACTGGGATGTGCAGATTGGGTGGGTGGAGGCAGTTCTCAGATCAAGAGATGACTTCGAGCGCAGCATGTTGAACGCGGTCAAGGCAAAGGCCGCGGAGATCACCATTGAGCCCGGCAATGTGGAGACCATCATGAGTCGTGTAAAGTAGGCGTTCGAAGATGGAGCAGGACCATCTGGCATGTCTAGCGCTGAAGGGTACGCGCATCGGTACGCGCAACCCTCTAGACATGTTATAGCCAGCGTTCCCAGGTCTTTCCCTGGATTCCAAGTTTCCTATCGATTACCATCACCGATACCCCGCCATGTCTTCCGCCATCGTGTCCTTTACTCGTGGAATAGATTAGCGAATACGGATGTCTAGTTCACTGTTTCAGCGCTGCCGCCAAAAGCCTTCCGAATGTCCCGCAGATCGTGAATTGTCCGACGCCAGCCCGCTGACGGTGGAGCCTGCGCGTCATCGCACACGACGACGCCGCGAATTGATGGAATGCGACACGATATTTCAAACCCTCAGCGGCACAGCAAGCTCCCAAATAGACAAATGCAACGTGAGCCTGGAGCGCCTGGCCGTCATCCCCGAGGCAATGCGGCGACCAACACGCGTTTCCCGCGCGACGCAAATTCGCAATCTCGCCATTTCGCGCGAATCGCCCGCTCATCAATATCTCCCGGAAACATGACGTCTGCCGTGGACCCAACCGCACCCTTCACACAACAAACGACCCGCTGCTCATCTCGCGCGCAAATGATAGACGGGCAAGTTCCCGCATTCGTTTCGAAACAAGATGCACATCACGTGTGGTAATGCCCCTCAGGGTTAGCGCCAGGGGCACAAGATGAGCCACCCTGGCCAATGGGCGCGTGCATTCGCCCGATGGGGCCGGGTGCTCATCGGTCCCTGCTTTTGGCTGGGGTACCCGATGGTATGGACAGGGGGTTCGGCCCCTCTGGCGGTTGGTTCCTGAATCCTTAATCTATTTGCAAGGCTAAGATGGGCGAAGGAGCGGGAGGGAGCTCCAGAACGCCGTGCACAGCTTGTGCAAACGCGCACAGCGTCATGAGCCGTTGAACACGAGGCTGTTGCGACCAATGAGGCGGCTGGATTTGCTGGTTGGTGAAGAGCGGGAGCAGATCATCGTGAAATGACAATTTCCGTTATCATTTGATTGATGGGTGGGAGGTGGGACTGGATTGCAGCGAGAGTTCTTGGTAGCAATCTTGCGGTCGGCGAGCCAGCGCTCGGGGATTATTGCTCGACTTTCCAGAATTGTAGTCGGGTGGATAAACGCAGAGTAGGGGACGGCGGGCCTGTGCAGACAATCAATTTAGTGTCAGGAATATAAACAGCCTCGCCGTTCGTCTTCTTCTCTTTCTTCTCCATCCTACGATCATCAATCGCAAGTACGATAATATTCACAGTTTTTGAACTGTAGCCACTCTTTTAGAGACCAACGATTACCACACACTCACTCACTCTTTCTACTCTTGTCACTTTTTTTTACGCTTCTATACCCCTACGAATCTCTAATTCAACGACCGATACCCAAAACATCATCACAATGAAGTTCTTCGCCGTTGCTGCTGCTGCCCTCGTCGCCGTCGTTGCGGCTGACTACGGTACGTCTTCACCTCTTCTCTCCCATTCTCTCCCCTACACACATCAACAAGAATACTAACCCGACCCAGATGTCTGCTCCGTCACCACCATCACCGTGACCCAGACCCTGCCCTACGGCTACCACACCCCCTCCGCCCCCGGCAGCTCCGCGCCCTACTACCCCACTACCGGCGTGCCCTCCTACCCAGCTCCCTCCGGCACCGCTCCCGTCTCCACCCCCGCTGGCACGGCTTCTCCCAGCGGTACTGGCTCTTACACTGCTCCCCCGCCCGAGTTCACTGGCGCTGCTAGCAAGGCCCAGGTCGGCGGCCTCCTGTTCGGCGCTGGTGCCGTTGCTGCTTTCTTCTTGTAGAAAGCCTTACTCGCGTTAGTTTTGGATTGCATGCTTGCTGCGGGTGGACTGGTTGGTCCGAGCGAGGGCTTTAGTCGTGCCTTGATGGCTACCCTGGGAGGGCGGCTGGAGGTGATTGGAGCTTGAGTTGGATCGGCTGGATTCTTCTGTTGCCTTGCGAGGTTTAATGAGAAATCCATGATGTAGATACCCATTCCATCTGGAGTTCTTCTTTTTTGAATGTTTATATTGATTTATTCTGCATGTTGTCTGGTCGTTTCTGGTGACTTTGCGTACATACTTTATTTCGTGCAGTGATGGGTTCTGGTATGCAATGTGGTAGCAGATAATTGGCCTTGGCAATAAAATGCTTCCCGGCGGTTAATTGTCTTAATTACCGGGTCAGCGCCGTGGTGTGGTCGTATGTACCTGGTGTTGTGTTATTTGCGTTGCGTCTGTCGCGTGGGTGGCGTGTTGTGTTGTGAGATTACGCTCCTGATTTAGGACATGGGAGCGGTATGCTAGTCGAAGGGTACCGCCGCTCAGAGTTGTATAATGCATGCCGTACAGTAAGGCTTCCTCCCTCGCGCTTCAGTGCCTTTACTAATTTCGCCGCCATTTAGGCCGCTATCTCTTCCCCCATTTTTTGCACACTCTTTGCACACTCCAGATCAGCCCGCAGACCAATGGACTCAAATCTCGGATTCTCTTAGCAAGCTTTTCTTCCCGTAGCATCATAGACCCCCATACCTTACCCTCCATCCATCGCGGACCCGACGAACTGCCACTCCCCGCTTTCATCCTGAACCCACGCATCCGCGAGAATCCGGCTTTTATCCGGCATCTCAAGACACCACTCCTTCCGCAGCACATCGTACTTCCAGTCCTCCCAGCAACCGAGCATCATGCTTGCATGTTCAGGGGTCAGGTTCCGTGGCGTGCGTTGATGCACCCATTCATTTGTTGTCTTGTCCAATGCCCAGCAGGTGAGGTAGACGAATCGACCTGGTTCGATGAGAGACTCGTAGAAGAACTCGTTCCAATCGGGGTCCCATTGCCAGTCTTGGTGGGCGAGAGTGGAGAAGGGTGTGTGAGAGGCTGACGATTCGGTGCTGGCGCCACGGGGAGATGATTGGGAACTTGAGGCCATAGTAGAGAGAGAGAGAGAGAGAGAGAGATGTGCCCAATTTTATATTGGAGGGAAGTAAAAAATGTATCAAAGTTTCGTGGAAGGTTTACATTTTGCGGAGTGGAGAAGTGGCGAGCAAAGGGATTGGCGGATTTCTCGGCCACCATGCGCAGGCGACAGTTTGAGCCCTTCGTGGGGAATTGAATACAGAGCCGAAAATGATGTGATAGCCCATCAATTCACTGAATTGTCAGTTGAGTTGAAGAAGGTTGCGGGTGGATAAAGGAACAGCTGCCTACTTCTGGCACGGTGGGTCCGTGCTCTTCTCCGCTTACTATGTATGTTTCGCTCCACCCATGCACATTGCGCCGGCTTATGCTCTTTCCACCAACCGCTCACAAATCTGTATCGAAGGGATGGATATTCTCATTGAGTACGTTGCGCTCCCTTATGAAGTTACATTTCTCGTAGGACCATGTCATGCATGATGACGTAGCACCTGGAACCGCGAGAAATAGGCGTCCAATGTTGGACGATGCCACCTCAGCTGCTCGAAGTCATGAACCAATGTGCCAATACACCTCAGGAATTACTGCTTTATCAGTTATGAGCAATGTCGGATCCTTTGAGCGTTACTGCGAGCGTGATCGCTGTCGTTGACACGACCGTCAAGTTTCTCAAATACCTCAACGATGTTAAGGATGCGCCGAAACAGCGGGCGGATTGCGAGCGAGAGCTTGCTACTTTATACGGGCTTCTGGTACCACTCAAGCACCGGATCGACGTCTCAGATCCTACGAAATCATGGCACATGGCTGTCAGAACCCTGGGCGTCAAGAACGGTCCTCTGGCGCAGTACCAAGCGACCGTGGAAGAGCTATACAGCAAAGTTGCCAAAGGAAACAAGGTGCTCGCTGCCTTGAAGTGGAAGTTCACAAAGGAAGATGTCAAAGATTTACGGGTCAAGATCGAAAGCTTGAAGAGCACCATCCAGGTCATACTGCAACTCGACCAATTTGAGTTATCAAAGGCGACCAAAGGCGATACTGAGAAGATCAGAGAGGACACTGAGTCCATTCGGGTTGACAACTGGAAGCTGCAGGAAGAGACGAAACAGATTAAGCTCACAGCAAAAGCGATTCACGCCTCAATACAGCAACACGATTACTCTCAAGACCTCCGGTCCGCTATGGACTGGATATCCCCGACGAAATACCCTGCACGGCAGAGTGGCCTGCTTTTTCGGTGTCAACAAGGAACTGGAGGCTGGTTCATCGGTTCCTCAGAGTTTGCAGCATGGCGAGATCATCCAAAGAGCAGGCTGCTGTGCACGGGCATGCCTGGAGCCGGAAAAACCTTCATGGCCGCCATCTCCATCGATGAGCTCGGAAAGACGCTGGATCTGGAGCACTATGGCGTTGCATATGTCTTCTGCAACTATAAAGATCAGATGGGCGAGCGGAAAATGGATCCTCTAGCGGCCTTGCTGAAGCAGCTCGTTCAGAACAAGCCGTCGGCCGCTGAGCCGTTGCTCAAGCTGCATGAAAGGCACAAGCCCCAGGATACCTACGCTTCGGCCGACGAGATCTTCGACACCCTCCGTCAGGTTCTTGTGCAATACGATTCCATTTATGTCGTAGTGGACGCGCTAGATGAGTGCCCCAAAACGGAGCGTTTATACCTTATCGACAGACTCTGGCGTCTCCAAAACGATGTGGATCTACGCTTACTGTTCACGTCTCGACCGATCCCAGAAATTGCGGAAGACTTCGAAGACATACCCAAGGTAGAGATACGTGCCGATCCTGCTGATGTAAGGCTATTCGCCAGTGAAAGGGTGGTCCGGTTACCTAAACAAGTAAGGGATGATGGGCAATTCGTGGATTGGGTTCTTGATACAGTAGTTCACGCTGTTGATGGCATGTATGTTATTCACTCGATAGTGGTAGAGTCAATTGCTGAGCACACTAGGTTCCTGCTGGCTCGATTCTTCGTTGATAGACTCGCGGAGGCCACCAACAAGAGGCAGATTCGTGCCACCCTCGGAAATCTCCCAAAACATACCAAAGAGAGCGATATTCGCACACTGTACTACGAGATCTATGACGACAGCATCAAACGGATCGAAGCACAATCTCCGATACGAAAGATTATGGCTCAGAGAGCTCTAGCTTGGATATGTCTGGCCCAGCGACCCCTAACAGCCGACGAATTGTGCCGTGCTCTCGCCATTGAGACAGAAGACGGTAACCTGGACGAGGACAATATCTCCGACATTGAAGAGATAACCTGGAGCTGTACAGGTCTATTAACTCTCGAAAAAGAAACTGGAATCGTTCGATTCATGCACTATACGACACAAGAATACTTTGACAGCATCATAGATACTTGGTATCCTGAAGCGAAGCCCTACGTTGCATCTGCCTGTCTCACTTTCTTAGGTTTCGACAGCATTAAGACAATTGAGCTCTTTCTACGACCGAAGACAGTCTGGTTCGATTACGTCAAAGTCAGAGATGTCCCATTCCTTATGTATCCAGTCACGTATTGGCAGAAGCATGTTGAAGTCTGCCAGGAACAGATGCAAGAGGAGGTACTTGACTTCCTGAAAGACCAGGAGATATTGAACAATATGGTGATTGCAGCTCGTACTGCGCTGTGGAGACAGTCAGCCGGACCAACATTCATCTTCTCCAAGGGATGTACCGCGCTGCACGTCATCTCCGCTTTTGGTCTAACCCATCTTTGCAAAGCGATTCTCGACAATGCCGGCAAAGATCGCAGCGTTATCATATCGGCTAAGGATAACGGAGGGAAGACGCCCTTGCTGTACGCATCGGCACAAGGTCACATCGGAGCCATCAACATGCTACTTTCGGCCGCCGGGGTGGATGCGAATGTAGAGATCATCGACGATCTCAAAACCAGTGTGCTGCCATCTGCCGTTGCAGGCGGTCACATAGAAGTCGTCAAGGCTTTGCTGACACATTACTCTTTCTTTTCACAAGCGCACAACATCAAGGGCATCCTCGGAAAGAAACAAAAAACAACATACTTTCCCGGCCTTGTGCATAAAGCCGCAGAAGGAGGGCACCTAGAACTGGTCAAGCTGTTCATCGAAGAACAAGGCAGCGACACGGACGAGTTGGACGAATTTGATAAGACACCTTTGATCTGGGCATCACAAGGCGGGCAAAAAGAAGTCGTCGAGTACCTCCTCAGCAGAGGGGATGTCAAGCCTGAGCTGCTGGACACTTTCGGCGAGAATGCTCTGCATCACGCCGCCTCAAAGGGGAAGTTGGGTGTAGTCAAGCTACTCTGCGACCGACCCGACGTAGATGTCAACGCAAAAAGCACGAAAGGCAAGACTGCTTTGCAGTACGCTATCCGGTACAATAACCATGCCGTCATCCGCTACCTTTGGCCACGATCATCATTCGACAGAGCATCTATCTTTGCCATGGCAGTCAAGAACAGTGGCGACCAGACTGTCGCGCTTCTCATCGATGAGTTTGGATGTGATGTGCATACGAAGGACGAGCATGATAGAAGCGCTGTGCATTGGGCTACGGAAAATAAGGGGTTGCCGCTGATGAAGGTATTAGCTGGGAGGGGTGCGGATTTGAACACCAGAGATAGTGATAACAAGACGGCGCTCATTTTGTACGTTGAGAGGTGGTTCAACCATGGGGTAGAGTGGATGCTGGCGAGGCAGGATGTCGATGCCGATGTCGAAGACTTGATCATGGATGAGACGGCCAGGGAGCGGTTTGTGAGGATGAAGGAAAAGGCTGGACGATAAGAGACCAAGCACTACCATAGCCATTACGTGTCTTTGTGATCTAAGCCTCGGCTTCCGCTCACCTTCTTTTGAGGTTGTCGTGGCGATGCCTTCCTAATATTGCGCCTTAGTCTTGGCGTTGTGTCATCCCTCAAACAAATGAACCGATCACATCGCCTGTATTCCTCAAGCAAGTGTCGAATCTTCTCACCGGACACTTCACCACGAGCGGCCCCGCTTAAAACGTGGGAGACTCTCGCACGCACGTAATACGTAAGAGCTTCATCCCATTTACTTGTAGTCCGCGAGATTTGATCTGACCAAGGACAGAATGGCGAGTGCATATGCTGAATACTCCAAAGCTCTGGTGCAGCAGCTCGCAACCTTGATGCGCTCGAAAATGCCACGGGAGGTTCGCGACATAATCTATGGGTTTCTAGGAGATCGTACAGAATTCTCTGGCTTACTTATATGGCGACTCATGCAGTGCCCGTATCCTGTCACCCCATGCCAGTGCATACAGCGGCCCGAAATACCTGTATATCTCGACACACAATTCATGAGCCATGGACTCGCACTGGAGTGTACGGAGGCCCTCCTTCGAATGTGGCCATGGACCTACGACATCTCTTGTTTGGGCCAACTTCAACCTGCTCTTCATGGGGACCTGCTTCATAACGGGTTTCGCGCTGCCAATCTCGTCCGGAACATAAACATCAAGCTTCACCTTCGGGAGCTGTATACATGGACCAGGACGCCGGTGCATAGGCGACTCCGTGACCATGTCACTCCGCATTTGGCCTCTATGGACGAGAGGACGCGCTTCGTTAGGTGGTTACCTCTATTCTATGAAGAGGATGCCAAAGCCGAAGATGTCATTGCTGAGCTGGAGGCGGCTGGTGCCCGTGTTGCAATACGTTACGGTCCCGAAATGAGATGTGAAGACTGTGGGATGTCATTCGACCGCGATGGGGCTGAAAGCTTCGATCTCATGCCCATACTGCGTGAGACTCTCGACGTAAGGAGAGAAAAATTGGCGGAATTACTTTATCAGGTGAGTCTATTCGTAATCACTTGCTTGATAGAATGGTATATTAGCGAAGTTCGATTTAGGATCCCGAGTTCTGTGAGCAATTCTGGGACTTTGAGGGGCAATCTTTCGGTGATGAGTGCATTCTGCCAGATTATGTATGGTGGTGTCACTGTGAAGACACAGTATTGGATTGGAAGAATGACGACGACTATGCGCTGGATCGAGATCTCGACGCAGACTTGAAGTATAGCGAACCTCGCCGTCGACATGCGTACGGTGGGTAGTGGCTCACGGCGCGCTCTGGTATCTTGTTCAGATGACTTCTTCAAGGGAGGATGCGTGAATCAAGGCCAAAATATGCATGTTAAGTTCGATGCGGACGAAAATACCACGGATAAGGACATGCAACATGAACAAAATTATACATTATACGTATGTAGCTTCCTATATGTAAGCTATTGGTGGTATATCGCTCAGAAAACACTTTTAGCCTTCATCTTTCGGCACCTTGAAACCGAAGATGCAGTATCACAGCCCGTGGGTCCATCCAGCCCCTTTTGGCATCCCAACTGCGTGGCCTCGCTCTTCCAGTCTTCCAATTCGGTGGCGCGCACAGCTTTGATACCCTCATTTCCGTATCTTGTCCCTTTTCTGCCGCCTATTTCATTCAACCGATCCTCGCATGTCCCTGACCATAGTAGCACTCATACGCCGAGTTGACGCTTCGGTGGTGTTCTGCAACGGCATGCTTCACGCCCTTCCAGAGTTTCTTCATTGAGTGGTTTGTGTGCTTGCTCTCGTGCTCGTGCACGGGTGAAGGAGTCCGCGCTGGTGTGCTGACGCCCGATGATGGGTTGGATGTGGAGTTGCGGGGAGTTGCGGTGGTGGATGGCATGTTGATTGAGGCGCGGAACCCGGTTTCGGTGAGGAAGACTGACTTCGATGTGGCGGTTGGACTGGTGGTCATGAAAACCTTTGATGAAGGTCTGAAGAAATGATTTGGGACTTGATTGAATGTGGCGTTATTGTAGTGTTCGTGAAGTGTGTTCCAATGCTTTGTGGTGGCTTGATGGTGCTGATGGGTATCATGATTGCGCTGCCTGAGGGCTTATATACCCGTGGGCCTGAAGAGATTTCACTGACTTTCAGATGCTGGAAGATTCCCACGATCCATCATCACGATCCATCCAAGCACTTTGATGAGGCTCAAGCGCTCACCAGACGCCACACGATGCACCAATGAGCGTGCTACGCGTGCAAAGCCGATGGAAGCCGACTCGGCCCAACCGAAATTTCTGTTAACCTTCCTCGCTCGTATCGCAGCACCGTATTTGTATGGCTGCATGATGCAATACTAAGTAAATTACGCGATAGGTGATGAGAGGAACATATTTACGGCAGACCTTGGTTTCCCATCGCCTACCTCCGACGTTTCGAAATCTTATTGGCCCCACAGTCATAGAAATCTCTGTGAGGCTTGCGCCCCATGAAGTGGCATAAACGTGATCCAGGACTTCAGTATGACACACCAAATGCCTTTAAAGGCATTTGGTGTGTCATACTGAAGCTTCCCCATGCCAGTGGTAGGTGCCTGCACCAAAACGTGCACGCCATACCTATCGTTCAACACTACGTTACATTGGCACTACGGCTTTGGTAGGTGGGTACTTCTTCAGAAGCGCTCAGGAGCTGCGTAGGGCGTAGAAGTTTTCACAACGCGACATGTTCCAGTGGTGTCATGTCGACCATTCTAATCTCACCGCCAATCTCGGCTTCTCCCATGTACCGTCCTTCATCGAATCGAGCCTGGGACGAGTGCCATTTGTCGGATACTAGCTCATCAACCCAGATCCAATCTTCTTCTTCCCTGTTCCTCATTATCGTCATGTTCGCTATTGTCTGGCTCTCCTCATGGGAAGCCTTGACGATGATTTGCTCGGGTGACTCCATCTCGATCGTAATTTCGATCTATATGTCTACGTCAGGCATATGCAGACGACGATATTCCTGCGGAGAACTCACATATATCTTTCCCTTGGGAGTTGGCGGAAGACTAGTGAGCTTCAAGGTGTTGAGGTAGAGACTTTCGTTTGCGAGTGTACTGGTGCCTTCGTAGACCCGAATATGTGCTTCTGTTTGATCGTCGTGCACTGTTGTGAATATACGAGATTTGCGGGTTGGAAGTGTTGTGCCCCGTCGGATGAGATTGGCTAGTGTGCCGTCGTCGGCCTCGATACCTAGATGCATGAGATACGTTTCCAGAAAAGAATGAATTTTATGCCAGTACCTATATTGAGCGGGCTGACGTCTAGCATGGGAGGACAAACTTGGACGCCCTCTCGTGAGTGAAAGTAATCACCCAGTATTGCAGCACCAACCACGGCAGTCATTTCCGGAGCGAAAAGGGGATCTTCTAGCGGACGCCTGTGGAGGTAAAGCTCGACCATCTCACGGATTTGCGGGAGATTGCTAGATTCGCCGAGTAGGATAATGTCGTCGATTTCCGACGCTGTAATGTTTGCTTGTGCCATTGCTTCGTCAATGACTTCGGTAATCTGGTCAAAGAGATGCCGGTTGAGAGAATTCTGTAACTGGTTAGAGTTCGTCTTTCGACGTCCTGGTCCATGAACGTACGAAGCGGCGCTGCCACAACTTGCCCTGTAGGATACCGATATCAACTGATGCCTCGGCCTCTTTGGAAAGCGTCATTTTCGCGCGCTCAGCTTCTCTGTCTAGGCGTGTCATTATCTTAGTGTTAAAGGCCTCGCCTCCCAGTCCCGTCTGGTTTGCTGTACCAGTGACCTCAATGGTACCCTCTTCTATAAGAAAGACGGTCACGTCTACTACGGGTTAGCACCTTTACGGCACGGGTAAGGCAATACCAAGAAAGCGTCCTGTACGTACCTAAAAATGAGCCACCTATGTCAAATAATACGACAGTTCTGTCCCACATTCCTTCGCGGGGACTTTCCAGATCAAGGCGGTATGCGAACGAAGCCAACGATGGTATATTTCGAATCAAGGTAACTTCCAGTCCAGCTGCCTTAGCCGCTTGCCTTATGGCTTCCTACAAGATGTATCTATTAGCCCTTTGCTCATCTTTGGTGTTGCGGAGCTCGCATCAACGTACCCGGTGTTTGTCCGCGTTCGCATAGCCTGCTGGGTGCCTGACCGCCACGACTGCTTCTACAACCTCTTCACTCAAGTATCCCGTAGCGATCTGTTTCAATGTGCTGAACATGATAGATGTCAACTCCTCTGGCGAGATTACTTTGGTCATGTCCCCGCGCTGGACTTCTATTCTCGGATACCCATCTCTGTCTACAACCTTGAAGGGTAGGCTGGCGACTTCTTCTCGTACATCTGCATAGTCACGACCGACTAAGTTGACGAAGCCGCAAATCGTCCTCTCAGGGTTGAAGCGAGATTGATTCAAGGCTGCCTCGCCCACAAGGGTTTCGGTGTCAGTGAAAGCCACACATGTCGGAGTTTTATCACGGCCATTCCGATCCGTGAGGACTGTTGTGTATCCTTCCGTTGTACTGCAATATGTCAGCTGGAAGCGGTAACACTGTGGCGGTGAGCGTGTCGGGAGAAACATTTTGACGTGACTTACAATGCCACGCGACTATCAGTATTGCCGAGTTCGATTCCAATCATACGGTTGCGCTCTTCTGTGCTGCGGCCAAAGCCACAAGCCCTGGCTGAAAAAGCGAAAAACACCATGGGGAAGAGTATCAATAAGACACATAATAGTACGGTCGTAGTGGAACTTCTTGACCGTTTCCTCGCCATGGCTGGAGTATGTATTTTGAAAGATAATCAAGTACTTTCGCTTGGATGCAAGGAGTCGGGAAAACAATGAAAATAGATAATTGACGAATTGATGAGGAGAGGATGTTGCTATGCTGAGGAAGGACGAAAGCCGAATAATGCGAGAAGAGGATGAGATAAATCCCACCCAGAGCGAATGAAGGATCTATTGCAATGTGGCAGGAGTTCAGGCAGCAGTATTGTGTCGATTTAGATCTTCGACCCGGAGTATGACTCGGAGATCGTATTCAAGATCCAGGGTGACCTTTCCAAAAGGCAGTCGCACGATTACAAAACACGCGAAGTCAGAAGACTCAGCAATTGTCCCGTGTGCGCCAGAAACGTGCTGAGCAATGAAGGAAGGGCTACTACGCCACTATTTCATGTTGGTGGTCAATTCGAGAAGTACCTCGAAGTCTGGTATCCATCGAGTCACAGAAACGGACACGTGTGGTCTTTGGCTTGCCAAGGTTGTGGCTCGGAGGATTCGCGGAACGCCTGAAACGTTGCAAAAGAAGGCAATCCACCGAAGAACAGGTCTTACCAAGATCCTGTGTGCAGAAGAGGCCACATCATCGGAACATGGTACGATGGTGTTGTAGTAACTGCGGGTGGGCCTCGGAAGATTGAGTTCGGTCCCAGCACTAGCGAAGGTCCCATTCTGGGATTGGCGTTTGAGTTAGTCTCAAAGCGCACTAGCTTGTAGCCGCCATCATCTACGTCATAGGACATTTGTGGACCTTGAGTATCCTCGGCGCTCGTAGGTATCTTACGCAAATACACCTTGTGTTTGCACCTGTCGCAACGTATACGCCCTATGCACTTCTTCTAGCAGTCCGCTGTCACGAAGCCGACGCGAAGCGCTCTCCCCCAATTTGCCTCTTACTATCCTCGGTCCTTCTGCCTCCATGTTGGGCTCCCAAGGTGCTTCAGTTCACAAGATCAATATTATCCCGATAACATCCATAAAAAAAAACGACGGCGTCGTCAGTCATTGCATCTAAAGTCTTGAGGAGTAGCTTTCGATCTTTTCTAGGTTGACTTGCTTGCAGTGTTTGGGTCTTGACACTCGTCTTCGTTGGCCTATAGAAGACTGAAATAAATCGCTCGCGGTCCCCTCCTCGAGAGAGAACTAATACGGCCTCAATGGGGAATGGGTAGCTGTCACGGAGACTTATCAAGCTGGTTCCACAGCTTATGCGGGGTAAGTGACTGACAGTCGGACATCACACAAAGGATTGACAGGGTATGAAGCATTTGATATCCTATTGGCTCAACGTGCATAGCATGCTGATGGCTTCCAGGCAAAATTGATGCACAACGATAAATGTGTTTCCAGCTTTCCACGCTTGATTGGATGGCTGCATCTAGCGATGATGACTAAGGCAATGTTGACGCAAGCAACATCCTTCCTGCCATAAATCGAGTAACGACCAAGGTCAACGTCCTCGACGGCTCATCGCACGCCAGCCCCTGGTATATCAGCTGAGCTCTGATACCCTCAACAGTCCCCTCACATTGGGCTCAGCTGATCCGGGACGAACGATTGGGACCACATCCGCCAGGATCGCCACAGTGAACTCGGTGCGCATCCTTCTTGTCGCGTCGAGGAAACTCTGCGGTTGACGGTGCTCTCCAAATCAGGCATTGTTAGAATTCATACAGTCGATTCGGTTGGGCTTTTGAGTGCAGTTAATGGAGCCTGTTGGTAATGGTTTGGTGGCACAGTGAGGTGGATAAAGGCCTCATTAAAATATCTCCTGCACGCTCATCCTGCGCAAATGCTGTCGTACGGTACATTACCGTAAGCTTACCTTCGACTTGATGCAATGATAGTGGTTGTGGAGCGTCTACAGTCAGATTTCTTTACTTTAGTGGAGACGAGCTCTTTTCTTGTTTGGTTAGGTACATCGCAATTGTCGCCGTTGCTCCATGGGTCATCTCGAGATTGTATTCCTCATCTCACACTCATCCCAAGCCCTTTCGTACCCCATTCGGACCCGACAGGGCGTGTTCCTTTAATCCCTCTACTTCACTTCATATCCCTTTGAACACTTGCTTCAATATAAGCATGGCAAAAGAACAGAAGTATCATGCTTTGATGGACGAAGATGGACAGGCCGCACCACCTCTTCGGCATGAAAAGTTTCACCACCTTCTCCGTTCTCTCATTTTTGGTCTTCTTCTGATCTCCATCTGCTTGAACGCCTTTCAGTTTTTCTACCGCAGTCCACAATACATGGCCTATTGGTCTCAGCAGAGATCAGAGTATGGTATGTCTTCACTCCCCAGGAGTACTCGTCATAGGACGTCACTTATTTCATGATAGCTCACCTATCGTATACGCAAAATCTCCAATGGGACAAAACCAGCCGGTATCAGAGCCATAACTATACCGAAATGGATCTCGCTTGGGAAGCAATATCAGTTGGCGAGGGCCTCATCGCGCTGCCGAAGTCCTACGCTCTGGAGAAAGGTCTTCCTCCATCGCAAGAGTTCCCGTGGGACAGCTCCAAGGAGATCTACATTATCAATGGATATCATGGTTTACACTGTCTGGTTCGTCCTCTACGGCAAATCTTACATCTTCAGAGCGACTGACTCAAGCCAGACTGAAATATACCTCTCGCTTAAGCAGTACCGCGACGGCCTTCCACAGCGGTGGTCCTTCGCGCACGCAGCACACTGTCTCGACTGGCTCCGAGAGGACATCCAGTGTCGTGCCGATGATATGCCCCTTCATTTCTCGTCCGACGGTGACGATTCGAGAAACGGCGTTGGCCAGTGGCGTATGTGTAAGGACTGGAGCAAGCTTCGGGACTGGGCACAGGATAATACTGCGTGCTTTCGCGATAACAAAGACTACGTCCCGGGGGAAGAGTCGCACATTGGCAACTTCAAGTACTGCCCACCCGACTCGCCGTATTTGCCCAAGGTTCGTGAGTACTTTGGCATGGGTGACGATTGGTTTCCGACGGATGAAGAGCATGAGGCGATATCTTAGCTGGCATTGTACGAGAGATCTAATTACCCAGTCAGAGCATATTCGTAGGCAGGTAGGCGACAAGACGCCCCAATTGCCAGAGGTCTGTGGGCTGGATTTCATGTGCCGTCACACGGCACGATGTATCAGCAAGATAGGAGGGGGAAATGAATGCTCTGGTAAGAGCTCTGTGGAATGGACACTTTCCCATTTGCATCTTGTTGTGACCCTGCGAGAGTCGGCGAAAACAACGCGGATTTGCGCTAACCCCAATGTCGACGCACTAGTGACCGACTAGCCGACCCCTCCTCGTTCTCCGGAAGCACCCGTGGACACCATCCCCAACTCTTAGACAGCCGCGCATCTCGTTCTTCGCATAGCCTTACCATCGGTCTCAATTCCTCCCGTGCCATACATTCAATATCACACAGGAAGTGATTGGCTATGAACCCTCCGAATGTCGGCTTCGGTGTGCGAAAATATCGGGGGGCCGAGCAGGGCGCAGGATAGCCAGCGTCTCGTGCGAAGAGCGAGATATGGCTTAAGGTCGCTCAAAGAACAATAGTAGGAGTAGGCCATATAAAGGAACGATACTCTAGCATATCAATTGTCTTCTCTCATCTAGTTTCCATACTATATCCTCAAGCCCTTCCACCATGTTTAGGGTCTATATCCATGCCAGTCTCTACGTCGTCTACACCCTGCTTCGCATACCATTTTGGAGCATCAAATACCTCGCTCCGTCACTTCGCCCACATTCACGATGGACATGGCGACAAGCAATCAGCTTGAGGCTCTTTCGCAGCTTCATCTACCTCATTGGTCTGGCAAGGCTGGCCCCACCTCTGAGTCTTGAGCCTGGTAAAGAGGAAGACCGTTTCATCGTCATGAAGCCAAAAGAGAGAGAATTTTACAGGGGCGTCTTGGACCGTGACGCGAAGATCGCGCCTGGAGACGTGGGAGCGACGTGGTATCCTGAAGCACCTTTACTGGATTCCGTATCCGAACGCTCATTGTCCGGATCGAAAACAACGAGGACCACGGAGGGGGGAACGAGCAAGGCACATGTGGGCAAAGTCATACTACATTTCCATGGCGGTGGTTACATGCTTGGGGACGGCAGAACTATGGACTGCGGCTTCCTGGCCTCTACACTCCTCACCAATACGCCAACAACGATCTCCCACGTCCTCTGTCCTCAATATAGACTTTCCTCCGCACCGGGCAACTGCTTCCCTGCGGCTTTTCAAGACGGTCTGACCTCATATCTTTATTTGGTGCACACGCTTAGCATCCCCGCAAACCGAGTCATTGTGAGCGGCGACTCTGCAGGTGGCCATCTGGTCATCTGCCTCTTGAGGTATCTCCACCAGTACGGTGCCGAGCTCAACATTGGCGTCCCAAAGGCGGCATGGCTATGGAGTCCCTGGTGTGACACTGCTTCCGCACTTCGCGATCCCACCATCGTCTACCATATACCGCAGTACGCGACCGATTTCATGCCCTCACACCACTTAATACAATGGGCTGCTGAGACGTTTCCCCCGCGTCTGGAAACCGGGGTGACTCTGGAAGATCCTTACGTGAGCCATGCGGGTCATCCGTTCGCGCTGCCGTGTAAGACTTGGATCTCGCTTGGCGCGTTGGAGTTGAATGTGGGGGAGGTCTCGCAATGGTATCAAGAGATGAATGAGGTTGAAGAGAATAAGAGAGGACGAATGTTGGAATTGTATGTTGAGCCTGATGCCCCACATGACGTGATCAACTGTGGGGTTTTTATGGGCTTTGAAGAGTTAGCGAGAAAGGGTGTGGGCAAGGCGAGCGAGTGGACTTGGACGAGATGACCACGAGGTGGCAGAGAGGTAGTCCAGCGCAGAGGAGGAAGGGTGAACAAAAAACGATGATTATTGACTTGTATTATACAGAACAAAGAGACGATATGTCTGCCATTGAGGTAAGCGCGACAATTGCTTTGTTCTATGCATGGTCCTTTGTCATGGCCGCCCCAGGGAACGTGTCTATAATACCCTCACCTGCGCCTCAGCTTAATATACGTCCCAACTCAATTCCCGAGCTATATCTAGACAGAGACAACACTTCCAACACCAACCATGCGTTCCACAGCCCTCATCACCTCCCTCACCGCTGTCCTCCTTCTCGGACACCAAGCGACAAGCTCCTCGGCACCAGCAGTAACGCCACATCCCGCCAAGATCCCTCAACGTCCCGCCCAACACACATCCAAACGCGACCCAATTGCCGACCTGGTTCCTCATCTAAGCCTTCCCTCGCACACACCAATCTCCCTCGACCTGCCAACTGGCACTTTCACTGGCCCGGCGTTTCCCACCGGCACCGAATACCATGGCCCCCAAGCGCCAGTAAAGTTCTGCACCGACAGTGACTTCGCCGGTGACTGTTACACGCCGGTCAACGATTTGAGCAATTGCACCACTCTTCCCCCGGAATTCCAGGGTAAGATCAGCAGCGTGCAGCCGGCCAAGGGGAATTACTTTTGCCATTTCTATGAGGCGGAGCAGTGCTTTGGAGGGAGCCTGGAGATTGCGTATCCGGGCATTGCGAATTTGAGGGGCAGGTTGTGGGATAACAAAATTACGAGTTGGAATTGTTGGCCAAATTAGGAAACTGGTAAATTTATAGTGCTCGTATATTTCTCTGCGTTCGTCTTTTGTTGGAGGGTGGGTTTAGTCTTAAGTGTTCATATGAACGTTCTTCGTACTCGTCCTGGGTCAATCTCGCCCTCGTATCCTTCGATTTCCCAGCTATTCTCTTCCGTGGACATCCTGGGATAGGGTACGCCGAAGAGTTTGAAGAGACAATCGGTGACTTCATATTCCCAGTCTATCCATTTTCCGCTTTGCTTGAGCAGCAAGTCTACTCGTACGAGGAGTTTCCAACAGTAGCTTAGGTATTTCTTCAATTCTTCCGCGTTTTCTTTGTGCAAGGGATCGTTCGGTACCGGTATTTTTCTTCTAGGTTCATAGTCCGCTAGCTCGATGATCTGGAGAGCAAGCTCTGTCGGGACCTTCGCTCTCAGAATATTGATGACGGTCCTGACATCGGCGGCAGTAGGAACGTACCACGACCGTCGCGGTGGGTCCAGCAAGTCTGATGGCGAGACCCTCCCTATACGGTCTTTAGCTAGCTTGCTCCAGGGCGCTGTTGTAATCATTTGTCTATCAATGCCGAAGAAATGTCGGTGTGGTCGCGAAGCCACGTCATAAGTACTGCGCCAGCGTGTCCACGTGCAATGAATAATTATATTCTGATAGGCGCTAGTGTTTCTGTAATCGTATTGCTGCTCGGTGTACGACAAGTTGTACTTCTTTCGCATCTCTTCAAGTCTCTGATTCCGAAGGACTGGGTCGTAAAGCTCTGGCTTGGCCACAAAAATGTTGAGGCAAAGGTATGCGATTAAAGCGAAATTTTTGATTTCTGACCATCCGTACTCGTCGGAGTTGTCAAAAGGAAAGGCCCAGAACGTAGTAAGGTTGATTTGTGGGTGACGGGCTAGGCGCAGAAGTGGCTCCATTTCGCCATAGGACAGGAGGGTCTTGAGCAGTTCGGAACATTCCCGGACTGTATCGCTGGGGAAACTGGAGTCGTCTCGAATGTTGGTCAGCCAGTATGGCAATTGGCGCTCTTCTAGCTCGATCCTGCGTTCTTTATGGGTTGGCCTGGCTGACTTGTACCCCTCGACTGTTTTCGCGATGCGTTTGACCGTCTGGCCTGAGATGAACACCTCATCGCTTTCAGGTGGTGTGAGCTCCTCTTTATTGTACTTCTTCCCCTCCTGTTCCGAGAAATCTGCCACCAAAGTGGCGAAAACGCGTGCAAAGTGTTGCAATTGTGGTCCTTGCCCAGGTTTGAATCGGGGAAAAAGGTTGGTCCTCTGATCGTATTTGGTATTCCTGTAAACGAACTTAAAATGGTCGGCGATAGTCTGCCAAGGGAGTACATGTGCTTGATGAGCCATTTGTAGACTAGGACGTATCGAGATATAAGCTTTTGTGCGTGGAAGGTGTCGGAGTGTCACGATGTCAGCATCACAAGCCAATTCCGTGGAGTCGGGGAAGAAGACGCTAAAGCTGGTTTTGTACTGGCGCATTGTGGGGATGCGAGGCTTCTCAGACCGAGGCTCTCCGTCACATGCGCGAGTTGCCGCGACATCATCGTTCACATCTCTCCAGCTGTCATGTTTCTACACCTTGCACCTCAGAGTCCAGGCGATTGATCGCACGCTTGAACATCTCACTATTCCCCTATGACGTTACGGCCATCACAGTAGCTATGGCTGTGCTTTCCAAGTTCGCCCCAGCGCGAACACGCCTCTGTAGCACATCCGTCAAAGCAATAGTAAACGACCTAACAAGACTGTACCTATCGAACCGAACTCGCATCTCCCGCGCCGTCTACCTCACACTATTTGTTGCCCTCATCAATCGTATACGCAATGCCATCGCCGAACAGAAAGCCGCGGCGCAGCGATCCGCCCAGCGCAAATCGTCGACGGGCGCCAGCGAAGGCGAAGCTACCGGGCGGAAGAAGGTTGAGCTCAACCGCGAGTTCTTCAAGAATCTGCTCAGGTTGCTGAAAATATGCATACCCGGGTGGAAGAGCAAAGAGTTCAGACTGTTAATCAGCCACAGCGTCTTCTTGGTGCTGCGAACGCTGATCAGCTTGTACGTTGCTGAGTTGGACGGCAGATTGGTTAGTAGCTTGGTTCGAGGGAAGGGGAAAGACTTCTTGTGGGGTTTGGTATGGTGGATGACGGTCGCAATTCCGGCGACATTCACAAATTCGATGGTAGGAGCATGATGGAAGGGCATTCACGACATGCGATTACTGACCGCTACAGCTTTCCTACCACCAGTGCAAGCTCTCCTTGCAGTACCGAACACGACTTACGCATTACATACACAATAAATACCTCTCGCACATGACCTTCTACACCCTCTCCGCCCTCGACGACCGGATCAAGAACGCCGATCAACTCATCACGGTCGATATTGCGAAGTTTTCGAATAGCTTAGCGGAGCTGTACTCGAATATCGCGAAACCGGTATTGGATATGATAATATACAATTACTCGCTCTCGCGGAGCGTCGGCGGCGAAGGTCTCTTCTTCATGAGTCTGCTCGTGCAGCTCTCGGCAAACGTCATGCGCGCACTGACTCCACCGTTCGGAAAATACGTCGCAGATGAAGCGAGATTGGAGGGCGAGTTCAGGTTCCAGCATTCTCGACTGATCGACTATAGCGAGGAAGTTGCACTGTACCACGGCCACGAGGCGGAGAAGGACACTTTAGACAAGGGATACTTCACGCTCATCAAGCATGTGAACCGGATACTAAGGCGGAGATTCTATCACGGTGTGATGGAAGACTTTGTCATCAAATACTTTTGGGGTGCACTTGGCTTGCTGCTATGCAGTGTGCCTGTCTTTTTCAAGGTGCCGGGAACTTCAGGGAAGAGTATGGGAGATCGGACGGAAAGTGAGTATCCGCCAGAAACACAGTTGGTTGCACAACTAACCAGTACTGCATAGGCTTTGTCACCAACCGACGTATGCTTCTGATGTCGTCTGATGCCTTTGGTCGGGTCATGTTCTCCTACAAAGAAATCACCGAGCTTGCCGGATACACCTCGCGAGTTTCCACTCTCATGGACGTAATCGACGACATACAGGCGGGTCACTTCGAGAAGAAGCTCGTGTCATCCGCCGATACAGAAGAGAATGCAGCGGTTCTTCGCGGCCGAGGTACAGTGACCGAGGGGGAAGACATTATGTTTAAGGACGTACCCATTGTATCGCCAAACGGTGATGTACTAGTCCGCGCACTAAGCTTCGCCGTCAAACCAGGAGACCACCTCTTGATTGTTGGGCCCAACGGCTGCGGTAAATCGAGTCTTTTCCGTATCCTCGGTGGACTGTGGCCGGTATACGGAGGCACAGTGCGCAAACCGCCCTTCGAGGACATCTTCTACATCCCACAACGGCCGTACCTTTCGAGAGGCACACTGCGCGATCAAATAATCTACCCGGATAGTCTTCGCGACATGCGCGACAAAGGAATCAGCGATGCCGATCTTCATTCGATCCTTTCCGTAGTCGAAATCGAGTCAATTGTTGACCGACAAGACGGCTGGGACGCCGAGCAAGAGTGGACAGATGTCCTGTCTGGTGGTCTCCAGCAACGCGTCGCTATGGCGCGTCTCTTCTACCACGCACCGAAATATGCTATCCTAGACGAGTGTACCAGCTCTGTGACATTGGAAATCGAGCGGGTCATGTACGACGAGGCGAAGAGACTAGGGATTACGCTCATGACGGTAAGCCATCGAAGAAGCCTGTGGAAGTATCATGAAAAGATCCTACAGTTTGATGGGCAGGGAGGCTATGTGTTTACGAAGTTGGACGCGGAGCGGAGACTGATTCTTGAAGAGTAAGTGCGGTGACTATCATGCATGAGTTATTGACACTAACATCATATAGTGAGAAAGAGGAGATTGATCTGCAGCTGCGTGCTGTACCGGAGATCGAAGAGAGGATCAGGGAGTTGACCTCTGGGCTAATTGAATAAAGTGTGAATGCTGGGATTTTGTAAATCTAGGGGTGTCGTGCGACATGAATCTCTGGAAATCACTCGCAGATGTACGAATACTTCGCCTGGAGGGATGAAAGTATGGGAATAGAAAACATAGAGGATTGTTCTAGGCTTCGGCGCTCGACACTTGACACCTGGAAATTTTTTTTTCTTTTTTTAAAAAAAAACCCCCAATATTTTACCTCTGAACGAAAACCCTAAACCGTTTCTTCACAGGCGGTTGATGGGCTTGACAACAGAAAAATGACGCGTGATCACGTGCAGCAGAAAACCCCGATAGATCCGAAGAAGTCACGCGAGATCGCCGACCAGAAAGTTGATTGCTTGGCGCTCCGCACTCAACGCGACGACATTGTGGACGCGATCCGCGGCAACAACCCCACAGATGGACCCTTTCCCTTGCCTCCCTATCGACGATGTACATACGAGATACCGCAAGTACCTAGCTGCGGTATAAGATCCGAAGCTTCCACCCACTCCTGACGAAAAAATATGGACATCAAGCCGGGCCAGACGGTGGAGACTGCCGATCGGCAGCAAGGCGTCGTTCGATATGTTGGCGATGTGATAGTCAGGCCGGGCACGTTTGTCGGCTTGGAGCTCAGTACACCGACTGGCAAGAATGACGGCTCTGTGCAGGGCGAGCGCTACTTCCAATGTCCTCCGCTTCATGGACTGTTCATCCCTAAAAGCAAGGTCACCCGCATTATCTCACAACCAGCTCCAAAGGCCGCCAGGAGAGTATCAACACAACCGACAGCGAGGGTACCACCTGGAAGACCGTCCCTATCGACGAAACCCCCGACCCCAAAGCCCAGCGCAACAAAGCCCACCACCGCTGCAGCCCCCGCTAGCAGACGGCTCTCGACCGCCCCGCGCACATCGAGTGCAAGCCCCTCGAAAGCGTCCGCGCCCCCGAATCCTCTTGCGAAACGGCAGTCTTTCTTAGGCTCCACGCAGACGCCGGTCGCAGCGCGACCAACCCGGAAACCGAGCCTCTCGTCTACATCCTCAGCTTCACAACCAGTGCGGTCTCCAAGTCGTCCGACGTCGACAGCCTTTGCAAGCTCGAGTGCCACCGCAAAGCAGCCCGCACCATCCACCGCCGCCTCCAAAACTACAAGAGATACTGCTGGTCACGCCCTGGAAGCAAAAGTGCGCCAGCTAGAGAAGCAACTACACGATGCCCTGGAGAGGTCAAGCGAGCTGGACCAAGCGAAGGCAGAACGGGATCGTTTCGAGGGGATCATACAAAAACTTCAGGCGAAATGCCAGGCTTTTCACCAGGACTTGGTAGACGTCAAAGCAGCCAGCAAACAGCACGAAGCGGAGGTGGAGCGACTGTCGAAGTCGATAGAAGAGCATGAAGCAGACGTGGAAATAGCGGTGCTGGATAGGGAAATGGCGGAGGAACGAGCTGACCAAGCAATTGCTGAACGAGACGCTCTCAAAACACACCTTGAAGAGAAGGAACTGGAGCTTGAGATCCTCCAAGAAGAGAAGGAGCTCACAAACAAGGATATGACTGCGGAAGAAAAGGAGGATGCTGGCTACTACCGCGCTCTTGTGGAGCGTGACAGGCTACGCGAAGCTCTATTAATGCTGCGAGATTATAGCAATGAGAGAGACCGGGAGCAACAGGCTCGTATACGTGAGCTGGAGGATCAATCGGTCACTCTCGATCCAATGCGCGAGGAGATCATCACTCTCAAAGAGCAACAGGTAACAAGTCAAAGCATGATCGCGGATCTGCAGGAGCAAGTCGATGCCGCCAATGACCTAGAGCGAATGTTTGAGGAGCTTACGGAGCATTCGCATAACCTGGAAGACCGTATCCGGCGGCAAGCTGCCGAAATACTCGAGCTCGAAACGATTCACGAAGTGGATGAAGAGATGGTCAACGAGCACATGGCCCAGAATGCCGACCTCCAGGCTGAGCTGGAAGCGAGGGAAATGGAGATCGCTGAATATGCCCAGAGGCTGACGCAGGATGCGTTAGAACTCGAGGAGAATAAATCGCTTGTCGCCAAGTTCCGCGATCTTGTAGTGGATATGCAGGCGAAGATGACAGAGATCGAAGCGTCGAAGACTCTCAGTGATGAGGAGAAACAGGACACTACTGCTCGATTCAACGAAGTCATGGACCTCAATCGCAGACTTCACCAAGCGCATCTGGATTCTGTCAACAAAACGGTCACGAATGAGCTCCAAAGACTTTCCGCTACCGAAGCGCGTGAGGAATTAAGTATTCTCAAGCTTTACTTGCCGGACGCCTCTATGGATTATGTCAACGAGTCGCTTCGAGCTTACTTCCGCACCAAGAAGATCGCTTTCAAAGCTACACTGGCACGCTCTCTCCTTACTATAATGGACACTGCAGCATATGAAGGCCCGGAACGAGCCGTCGATCAGATCTCCCGCATTGCGACAGTCCACCATCTGGAGAATATTCATGCTTGCGCTGATCTATTCTGGTCGTCCCTCGCAACATCTAGCGCAGAGCAGTTCAAGATGTTCTCCAATGCCTATGGTGATCTTGGAGAAGTTGAGAAAACCATCGACCAGTGTTTGGACTCTCTCAAGAGGGACGAAGTGCGCTTCAAGGAACAGCTAGAGTCAGTGCGGGGGTCTGCTATGCTCATGGATGGTGTAGCTCAATCACACGGCGATGTCCTCTCCCCTCATCCTGACAACCAGCTAATTTTCCATGCTTCGTCCATGCAGTCAGCGCTAGAGCATATTGCGTCATCTTTCGATACTGTCAAGTTGGGTATGCAACTTGTTGGCCTTGTGGATGCCGAGGGAGAAGACACATCTCAAACCCTGGTGGAAATTTGCTCTAAGCAAGCAAGGACCGCGACGGAGAGCGCGACGCTGGCCTCCAAACTTCTTCAAGCCTTGTCATCCCTTCAAGACAACGGTCTCTACCCAATATTCTCGAACGGCGTTCAGGAGCTAGCCGACGAAGCCGAACTTCTATCCAAGACAGCAGACAGTGTTCACGCGTTCGCTAAGGATGTAGTGGAGAACCTGCTGACCCTGCGAGGCACCAACACCGACCCTGTACCTGCAGATGCCGTAATGAGCAGCCTCCAAGAATTCATGAAGCTCCGCCAACTTCAGGAGCTACCACTCGCGCTCAAGAACTTCGGAACCCACTTCGCTCAATGGACAGACTACACCTCCGTCCTAAAGAACAGCGCCGAAATCGAGCACCAACCCGCCCCCTGGGAACTCAAAGCCCAAGAAATCGAAGCCGCAAAGAAGCGCTCCATCGACGCAGAAAAGCAACTCCAACAGCGCACCGCCGAGCTCCAAGCCACCGCTCTCAAGATCCGCGAAAAAGACGAGATCATCGACACAAAGCAGCTCGAAATCGAGCACCTTCGAGCGAAGCACAAGGAAGCCTCCGCCAAAGCAGCGAGCATGGAGCGCCTGCAGGAAGAACTCACCGCCGCTAAACAAGATCGGGAGAAATTCAAACGCGACGTCGAGGACCAGAAGAAGCGGATTGAGCGGCTGCAGCAACAGGCTGAATCAGCGTCCGTGGCAAGCGCCCCCATCGCGACTACGCCGCTGCCGGCGCAGCCGACTATGAATGGCCCAGCTATGGAGCCTGCTATGTCGAGTCTCCAGATCATCCTGAACCGCGCGATGGCCGATGAGAATAAATTCCTTCGACGCGCGGAGGCTGCGAAGGTCCTGAAGCGCCACCAAGAGATCCTCGCTTCGTTCTCCGAGCAGCAGTCTAGACATGCGAAGGCGGAAGCACAGCTTAAGCAGGCGCGTGCTGATGAGCTGTTGGATATGTGCTTCAGCATGGATTGTCTGGACGGTGTGCAGACCATTGCGCAGCCGGATGAGGGCGAAGATCATGATGTGGAGTGGCAATCTGAGAAGAAGTCGGCCACGCGAAGAATCCGTCGTCGCAGTCCGCTGCAGCTCCCTCCGATACAGGATATGCGCAAATTGTCGAGTGGGCTTAGGATCGTGCCGTTGGATGATCTGAGTTTTGTCGACTTGTCGCCGGTTGCGGAGGAGTTTTTGGCGGACTTTGATGAGGCCGCGCTGGAGGAGTTGCTTGATGCGGAGGCGTGAGACGGGAGACTTTACTAGTAGGATTGAGTTGTGTAGCTGTTGGCGGAGGCAAGAAGGTGTGTGAAGAGGAGTTTAGCATATGCGAATTAGCATGATACCCCTTTGGCAGTCGCCGCATTCCAGTATCAAACACTTTCTGCGCAATGGGATTTGCTACATTTGTGATCTTGGAGGTGCTTAGGTTTGTCCCATCGAATACGTTCTGGTCTGATTCCTGCTCATAGACCCTTGCCAGCGGTCAACCTGCAGTATCAAGGCGGTAAGAGTGGAGACACCGAGTATTGGGCGTAGGTGTCCTTGCTAATCACAATGAATCAAGGCCAGAAACCTACCATGCCAGTACGTAGTTAGTGCATATCCACCACCGCTCTCAACAAGTGTAGAAAATAACCACTGTATTCCACAAATTATACTTTGTGCTTGGCAGATCTGATTTTCAAATGCCACTACTCTACCCATTATCCCGTAGACTTTTCCTCTTAACATAACACTCATCTAACCTCCAACATACGAAGGCTCAGGTGGAGCGGCACGCGGTTCGACGGTATTGACTCAAGTAATGGCGAGGGGCTTGTAAGTCAGTACGAGGATCCTCTGCAAGTACCGGGCCGCTTGCAAGGAGCGTGAGTACGGTAGGATGCTGCATCGCGAGTCGAGACGATTGAGACTTGCTTGGAGATGCAACTGGAAGGAACGAGAGATAACAAAAGTAAGCCGGCGGGCGACAGATCGGCTGGAGTAGTCGATGTGTCGAGGGTTGACGGACAAGGGAAGAAGTGAGAGTGAGGGTAAAGCTGAAGGTCTTGCAATAAAGGAGGCCCTCCGCTGTCGGCTTGAGTGAACGGTTTAGTGCACGTGGCGAGTATCGTCGCGCCTTCCCCGTCGGGCTTCTAATCGGCACCCTGGGCCGGCCAAGGAGACAAATTTTGCAAGGTTCTCCGAACATCGGGGCTGAAATCAGACATTTGAACAGAGTGAAAGGGAAACTGAGCAGGAAAGAAAGATATAACTTGACAGAACAAGAGTGAATTGATACGACACCGCAATATGAGAAGGATACTGACAGATGCGGTCTGAGGTAAATCATCTCAAAGAGTTTTTCTAGATCCAAGTCCAGTGTTGGAGACGTCCATCATGATCTGGTTGTCTGGCGAGGATGTCAAGTTGGGAACGAGGTCGATGCACACTTTGGGCCAGAGCATCCGGAGAAGCAAGCGGCCTTGAGTACACTCAAGCCTCATTATCCTGACTCTTATGCGCATGGTCACACCTAGGTACTTCCAATTTGTAACCACCTCTTTCCAACAAGCGCTGGCCGTTCCTTCCACATGGGTCAAGCTACTCTCACTATCCCGACTTCTCCTGCCTGATACGGTCGACAGCGTACCAATAGCCGTCACTCGCAACCAAATAGTATGACGACCCAGAATGGTGACATCCTGTCCCGAGTGCGAAAATACTTTCTGAAGTCATCTAGTCGGCTACTGGACTCGATCCCGAGGCGCAACCATTCAGTGAACGGTGTATTCTGCTGATCGAAGGCAACATCTTCTAAGGGCAAAGACGGGTGTTGCTCGGTTCGGTCACCGCAATGTGATTCAGATGGTGAACAGATCATTGATGGGTATGGATGGGAAACAGGGAGGGAACTCGAGCTGCTCTCAAATGTGGATGTCGCCCTAACGGAATTCCGCTATGCCCTGTTTGTCAGCAGCACATGATCACGCGTCACAACTTCCCTTTAAATGCAGCAGAAGGATCCACACTGGCATGGTCCATCATCGCCTCTTTAATATGAATTGAGCTGGTCAAGACCTCTTCGGCCACGGGCAACAGTAACAACCTTGGAAGCCCGAGTGCAAATTTCACCCACGCATACCTGATATGACGTGTGAATTGCGATCAAAATCCCAAGTATCACGACTATCACGCACAATCCACTTCTCTATTGGTTCTTGATCCCCAGACGTACGACCGCTCGACAACACTCCTCCGTACATAATTCCACCCGCTCTAAGCACGGTTATGAAGCACAGCGTCGAAATGCCCACTGCCGTGGTGACAGGCGCCAATTCTGGCATCGGCCATGCTTTTGCCCAATTACTTGTCAAAGAAGTATGCACATGCTTTCTCTGGACGCCTGTGAGTAATGCATACTGAAACCTAGGGAAGGGTTACGCGGTCATAGCAGCAGACATCACGCTCGGTGAACCAATCAAGTCGTTAGGCTGCGAGGCCTGGGAACTGGATGTCACATCGCCATCTTCCATCGAAGCATTCAAAGAGAGACTTGGCGATCGTGCGGTCGATATGCTATTGAATATTGCAGGTATGCTACCTTGATTTGTTCTCTTTTTGATCTGACCTGTCGTCCTGACCTTTCACAGGTGTCATGGCACCCCCGGACAATGATACCCTCTCGACCATAAACCTGGAAACGCTGCAGAAGACATTCCAGGTCAACTCCTTCGGTCCTCTCCTCCTGACACAAGCCTTGCTCCCCGCCATCCTCCGGGCCCCTCACCCAAGGGTAGCGGTTATGTCGTCCCGCATGGGGTCCATATCTGATAACGGATCCGGCAGCCAATATTCATACCGGGCATCCAAAGCAGCGGTGAATGCCATGTTCAAGAGTCTCGCCGTGGATCTGAGGGAGAAGAATGTTGCGGTAATCCTGCTGCATCCGGGGATCGTGAGGACGGGTATGACGAGTGCATTCGAGCTTACAGATGCGGTAGAGCCGAGTCAGGCGGCGAACGAGTTGTACAGGGTGTTGATGAGTAAAGGGCTCGAGAGTTCGGGGCGCTGGTATCATCGGAGTGGGGAGGAGCTGCCGTGGTGAACTCTTCTTTCCATCCTTCTTCAAGTGAATGTAAGACTGGAGTACCTTCACAATAGCTTCAAGTGACCCGTAACTTGGTCAATGACGCCTTTCGGGGCGGGACCAATACCAAGCACCGTCGCACTCCCACTCGCAATCTGCGTCCGTCCCGCATCGTGTATGATGTGTGCCACAAGCCCCAGGCTCAGCGCTTGTGCCTGGAGCACCTCGAGCTCCTCCTCGCTCTTGACTTGTAGCGCGACCTTCATCTGTCCATATCGTTCCCAGCGCTTGAGGATGGTGGAGTTGGGTGAGTGTCGCAGGAAGTGCTTGTAGCAAGCGAGGGTTGCGTGGCCGGCCTGGGCTGCCATCTTGCCTATGGAGCTGTCAATCTGAGACCCAGAGGCGCAAAATTGTGCTGTCTTACCTTTGGTCATTCCCAAATCTGTACGAACGACCAGCACGAGCTTGCACTCCTCTGGGTGGTCCGGAAATTCGCTTGGAGCGCTGTCATCCTCGTCGCTGGACTCGTCGTCCGAGTCCGCGGGCTTTCCTCCATTTTTCGAAGGTATCGATACGGGACTACCGCCGAAGAAGCCCAAAGACTTTGCTTGGCCGACTAGGTAGCCAGTGGTGACTCCGATGATCAAGCATGCAGCGGCGATATTGGCAGTAGAAGGTTGCGCCATTCTTGCCGAGGGGTGTTGTGAGATTATTTAGTTCGATAAAGACAGACGTGTGTAGCTTCACCCCAGTAGAAACTGGTGGTGCTATGTTCAGTCAAAAGTGTCGCTGTGGACTTCAGAAATTCGTTGGTGGACCTGGAATAGGTTGGCGCACGGGCCACTCTGTAGAAATCTTGGGCGGACCTCCGCAACTCCATCACTCGACGCATCCCATAGCGGCCGGCGCAATCACCGCTGTGCGCTCTCCCACCATGCCACCTCGATGCCAATTGCTCTCCGGAAGCCTCCCTCATCCTCGCGTCATCGCCCAATGCCCGCAGTCGGCGGCGCGCAGCTTCACGACCTCCCAAACCCTCTACAAGAACCCCCTCGCACCGAAAAAAGGCGGCGACCTCGGCTCTCACCTCCCTAAATATGTTATTCCCGCAAGCGCAAAGATACCAGAATACCCGTACGGTCCCTCACTATGGTACAAGCAGTCCAACAAAGGCCTCTACGGCGGCAAGATGATACACTTCGGCAACAACGTCTCGTCTGATTCGGAGACTAAGACGCGACGGACCTGGAAGCCAAATATTCTAAACAAGGCATTATACTCGGTGGCGCTGAAGAAGAAGATCAAGCTCAGGATAGCTGCCAGCGTGCTCAAGACGGTTGACCGGGAAGGAGGGTTGGATGAATACCTACTGAAGCAGAGCGAAAGTCGGATCAAAGAGCTGGGGCCTTTGGGCTGGAAGCTACGATGGACGCTAATGCAGAGACCCTCGGTCATCATGAGAATGAGGGCTGAGGCTGCTGCTTTGGGTGTGCCTCAAGAAGCGATTGACCGGCAATGGCCTGAACCCAAGATGGCTGTTAAAGAGGTTGCCGAGCAAGCAGCAGTGTCGGCTGCGGAACAGGTTTTCCAGGAGCAAAACACATCAGCCCCGAGTCAAGAGTCGATGGAGGAGTCGAGAGAACAGAGTGAGAGTGACCCTTGGGCGAACTTGGGCGCCCTGCTAGAAAAGGAAGAGGGAGATGCGAAGAGGAGATCGATATGAGCTCACACGTTTAGGTGGTGTTCTGCATATTGTACTATACTGTCTACAAGATGTATAAGAATGTGTTGCGTCTGCGTCGAAACAGAGAGCACCTATTCATTGCACTCCAATTTTCCCAACAGCATTGGATTTCCGTTACCTCAGCTGGAGTCTGTACTACCCATGTAGCAGGTGTTTGCTCGTGTTATATTGCGGGTGACGCAAGCACTGAACACAGTAAAGAACACAGTAGCCTGCAATACCCTGCGGTACACAAACTGTACTACCCATATTACTAGTGGCCCGATGTTGAGCCTCGGTTATGACATAAGCAGCGCTGTCCATAGCTTCACGCGCACTTCTGAACTTCCTGTGTCTTGCTTCACACCTTAAGTGACTCCACTTTCGTCCTTTCCCAGACTCACAGTTACTATTCATTGCTCGACTCGTTTAAGAGTGACACTTCGGTGGGTGGCGGCATGACGTACGTTGTCGGCCCACGAAGTCACGACGTTTCGAAACGCACCAAGTCTCCTGTTTCAATTTGACCACGAGCTCCAATCGTTGCCGCCATTTGCATCCGCCTAGCACATGTCGAATTTCCTTTTGTCCATGCTATAAAGGGCCGAAGACCCATTTCGACTAGCCGCGCTCCTCTTAAACCGCGGTTGCATTCGTTCATCCTGGCGTCCCCTCACACGAAACACATCAAAATGCATGTGTGCATGTCCATGTACGACAGGTGGCTGTGCGGCTCTAACCATACAAGCTTTCATTCCCGGTCACCGTTCCGCGCTCAATCCATCCCCTCCTGGATCTCCTCCATGCACATCCTTTTAGCCATACCTTACCCACCGGTGATCAGGAGACGAGCGAGTACGGTCATTCGTGAATATCAATCAGAACCTGGTGACCCCAGCCGACGCAGGCCATTCTAGGTTCCGGTTACCCCACAGTCTACACGCATGTCTGGTCGTCCTCGGCTTTTCTCATGTACCCCAGAGCGCCACAATTTATTCTCCGTCCCATAACTACCGGCTATCCCTGCACTCTAACATCACAGGGACACGAATAGATTGCGACTCACGGATGAAAGGGCATGGCCTTGCAAACCATGCAACTTTGCCCCACTGAAGAATTAAGAAGTGTTTCGTGGCGATGGGTATTCTGCCTAAAGAACGGATCGAAGTACGACGACGGTTGTCTTTATATTCACCTGAAATCGCTGCCCAGACCGGGTATCAGCAAGCATCTGCATTCACGATCCTCCAGCCAAACATCAAATCGACTTAACAAATCGCCAACATGAAGGTCACCGCTGCTGCTGCTCTCTCTCTCGTCGGCCTCGCCGCCGCCAACCCAGTCGAGATCGCCGAGCGCCAGTCGTGCCCAAAGGTCTACGTCTTCGGTGCCCGTGAGACCACTGCTCCCGCAGGATACGGCACTGCTGGCGGCTTGGTCAACCAAGTCAAGTCTGCATTCCCAGGAACCGGCTCCGAAGCCATCAACTACCCAGCTTGCGGTGGCCAGTCCAGCTGCGGAGGTGCCAGCTACGACAGCTCGGCTTCTCAGGGGACCGCTGCGGTTGTGCAGGCAGTCACTTCCTACAACCAGAAGTGCCCGAGCACCCAGATTGTCTTGATTGGCTACTCACAGGTATGTGTTAACGCAGTACCAGGACCGCAGACAGGATGACTAACCAAAACAGGGAGGACAAATCATGGACAACGCCCTCTGCGGTGGTTCCGGCGCAACCCTCACGGGCAATGCGCTCGCCGCCGTCAAGGCTGCTATCTTCATGGGCGACCCACACAACGTCAACGGTCTCCCATACAACGTCGGAACCTGCAAGGCTGGTGGCGTAAGTCTTCTCTGGAACCGCCTAATTCTGCTGCTTTATACTCATATATCATAGTTCGCCGCCCGTCCATCTGGCTTCAAGTGCTCGCCCGCCAACCCCAGCATCATTCAGAGCTACTGCGACTCCACGGACCCGTACTGCTGCAATGGCAATGATGCCAACTCCCACCAGCAATACGTCAACAAGTACGGCTCCCAGGCTTTGGCCTTCATCAAGAGCAAGATCACTGCTTAGATGGATTGACGGACCGTTTGTTCGAACCGAAAAATTCTGGTGTATATATTTTCGAATTAAATGAGAATGCTGTATATATCTACGCATGTGATGAAAGCGCATACGCGTCCCAAATAGTGCAGAACCTAAAAAAGGCGGACCCATTATGGCACAGGGCAACCGAAGGGATTTAGCAGAAACCCGAAATCCCATTCCACGCAAACTCAATTTACACCCCCGATATGTAGCATTCCGAACCCTTCAGATTACCACTTCCATCCCAAGGGCCCTTCACTCCTCAGGCCCCACCCCCGGGCACACAATCCCAACCACCTTGCCCCTCTTCCCGGCCTCCCTCTCCAACCACGACTTCAACCCCCAAAAGTCCTCCCTACTCCCCTGCATCCCCCTCAACCTCTTCCCCAGTGCCATAAACGGCGCAAGCGTCAACTTCACCTTTTCCACCCCGCCACCCTCAACCAACACACCAACCGTATACCTCTCGTCCACTTTCTCTACATCAATACCCTGGCCCCTATCAATCGCAAACCCCACCTCCCTGATATCGATCTGAAAGATGGGGGTACAGGTTAGCGTTTGAATGTCTGAACAGTTCAGAGATTGGGTAGAACTTGTACCCCAGAGTTACGTACCATGACCTCGACCTCCCTCAGCCCCTCGCACTTCTTAATTAACTTCCCCGCATTCGACGAGGAACCCAGCGTATCGCGCTCAAACAGCGATAGGTTGGGGAAGCTGATGGACCGGATCCTGGCGAGTTCGGTGGGATGGAAGTCGGCTAGGAGGTTGTAGATTGCGGCGTCGCTGGGGAGAATGAGTGTGGCGGAGTGGAGGATGAGAGAGAGGACTTCGTGCTCGAAGAGGTAGTCGACCGAGCAGAGGAGGGGCAGGTGGATGGTGCCTGTGTCGGGGATCTCGAGGTCTTGAAAGGCGGTCGGGGTTGAGGGGTCGGTTGCTAGGATTAGGGTGTAGATGCGCTTTCGGATGGAGTGCGGGAGAAGGAGGAAGGGGTTGTGGTGCGCGAGGGGATGATATGTGGACATTGTGGACTTGGCGGTGATGGCAGCGATGTTGATATCGGTGTCGGTGTCGGGTTCGTATGGAGATGGGCTTGCCGACATTGTAGTTGGAGATTGACGCCGTACTAGGATTTGAAAATGTGGGTGTGAAGTAGAGTTAATTAACTTCAAGGGAGATTGCACGCCTCTTATACATAATATGCCTTGTGATGATACTGGCAGCTATTTTAGAAGTGAGAGAGAACATGCACACTCCATTGATGTCAGTACGTGAAGGCATCGGAGCTTCGAAGCAGTCACTATGTCCACCCATCCTGTATAACCTTTGAATCTGGATTGCTTCGAACCTCGTTTCTGCGTTGGTATTGACTCCGCGTATTTGTCGCTAGAGTTGAGATACTTTCGATATCTTAAATAAATGAACCTTCATCACGCTCGTGAAAGAGTCGCAGTAGATGCGTGTTCTCAAGTCCGACGAAACATGTCATCGAGGCCGAGTAGCGTAACAGCCTGTGATTCTAATCAGGCGTACCTATTACCGCAAGTAGAAGATCCGGCTGTTCCGTCGGAAGAGGAAACCCGTGGTAAGACGTCATAGAAGATAGTAGTGCGCGATAGGGGTGGCTGTTGCGATAGAGCCGTGCCATGAGTTCACGACTTCAGGACAAACGAATGTGCGCTTAAGCTAGTGGTCGCCAAGCTGTGAATGGGGAGTCATTAGTGATCACAATTTGGTATTAAGGCAAGGTACACGCTGTCAAGCTTTGCTAATGTGTGGCTGTGCGCACGGAAGTGGCGAGTTTTGTCGGAAGGTGTACATGGTGTGCATGAGCGTGCGTGCAGTCGCGTTTGACGGTGAAGGTGAAAGTGAAAGGTCCGTCTTTGGCTTCTCACCGCCTATTGTGCGCTATTGTCGCCCCATTGACCAGCGCATGCCCCTGAGCGCAGTCGCTAGCAAACAATCCCATCACTATTGTCGGCCGACAAGGTACGTTGTCAGCTCGCTCCGTGCAAGCTGGCCCAAGACACCAACTACACCACGACAAGCAGACTCTCGCTCGCACACTACAACTCCACGCTTGACGGTCTCCCAATTTTGCGCCGAGCCTCCTCGTTTTCCTCACTCCCAACTTCGTTCAACGAGACCATCTTTCCTACTCCCACCTCAACGCAGAAACTTCCACTACAACCTCCATCTTACTTCACCCCACGGTGCGAAAAGCACGCCAACTCCGCAAAATGTCGTCTGGGCATACCTTCACCGCGGTGCGCAAACTGCTCAAGAAATCCGACTCCACCCACGCGCCACTCTTCACCTCTCTTGTCAACAACGGCAAGAATTACCCGCTCAAATGTTCGCAATTCGTTATCGACGGATTCGGAAACAGGGCCTGGGATTTCCCTCGCGCAACCAAGGCTTTGTCGCCGTTTCACGCTGCTGGCGCGAACCTGTCGGTCAAATCACTCCAGCAGATCCTCCTCGAGGCGCTCGAGCAAGCTGAAGCTGACGGCACCTCGAAATGCTGGCTGCCAAAGTCTGCAGGTGAAGATGTCGAAGAGAACGGCGCTGAAGATCTCATCAAACACATTGGAAACCCCAAATACAAGGCTGATGGCTACATTCCATCTCTTGAGTGTCCCGCTCTGGACAAAATGTGCGCAGCTGGCAAAGAGCAATGGGACGACGCAATCTCAGAGGTCCCATTGCAATGCTCCGTGGTCCCGAGCGACACCCTCTTCCCGCTTCAGCACCACAGTGAAGCTAATAGCTTCCACACGCTTCTGACGGGAAGCATGCTTTGGCTGATCTGGCCTCCTACTGAACACAACCTATCAGTCCTCAGCAAGGCTTACGAGAACTATTCCGCCGACTCGAACCAGGACGACCTAGATGTTGCCCATGATCTCGAAGGCGGAGTGACGTTCATCCTCTCGGCCGGCGAAGGACTGTCTCTGCCTCCTTACTGCATCATGCTCGGCTTGGCGACACAAACATCGGTCATTACAAGATACTCCTTGTTCTCTGCGGCTGACTTCCTTCCAATGCTGCGCCGGCTTTCGATGTTCAAGATCTGGTGGAACACGGAGATCGAGGGCCTGACGCAACGTGCCAACTTCGCAAAGGCTCTGCACAAGATGCTGGCAGAGTTCCTTTCTGGAGAGTATGACGACTTCGATGGCCGTGGCAAACTTAACCCCAACAAAGGTGGCAACCTCGTATCGTTACTGCATGCCTGGGATGATGTGAAGGGGGATGTTGTCGATATCTTGGAGAAGGATAAGTCGGATGACATCAAGAAATTGCTTGTCAACGCTCTGTCTTTAGTTACCGGCAAAGAATGTGCAATCTGTGGCAAATCCCTAAGGAACAAGAAGGAGCAGGCTGGGGACCATTTCGACGAGGCTCATTGGCCTAAGAAGAAGAACACGGCAAAACGAATCTGCTTCAAGCATGTCGACGCCGCCGACCAGAACCTGGACGCCTCCGATCGATTCTGGGCCCCGGATCTTTTGAGTTCGTCGCCATCCAAGAACGGCAGTTCGCCACTAGGAGTCTTTACGCTCAAAAGAGCGCCCAGGACACGCGCATTCAGTTGGGCCGTACGTGAGGAGACGCCAAGCCCAGCGACATCAGAGGAGCCGGAGACGCCAATGGCAAGGCCAAAGAGGAAGGCTTCGGCAATCTCTTGAGCAGGCGGAGTGTCACTCAGGGCCTTTTGGACCATGCGGTGGTAGTGTCAATTATGGATGTCCTGGTCTTTTCGTATTTACTGAAGCTGAAATTTCCTGGGTATGATTGGAGACCGCCGTTTGGCGATTGGTCGGCGAGGGTTTCATCGTATCTTCGGCCAGTGTTTGACGGCCTTATGGAGTGGTTGGCGTCAAATACTGGTGAGCCCACATGGAGTAATATCAAAACTTCAATTGGTAGGGGAAGCAGGAGTCTGCGATAGTCTAAGGTAGAGACCATCTTCTGTCGTAACCGTAATTGACACTTGTTACCATGTACATTTTGACTACTATAATTCGTGAGAGACGATATTACTTCAAGGAGGGGGAGATTCTCTTCGTCTTTTTTTGAACGCCAAGCGAAGATTCCAAACCATAGAAACGGACGATGGTGACCAACCTCAGGCTAAGGTTGTCACGAAGCGGATGCCCGGTTGCACAAGCCTTTACCAAGTGACAACAACCAATATCTCCATAGCCGCCCAGTCACACAACTGCCATATTTAAAGGATCCTCAGTGCAGTATCTTCCTCATCGCACTCGCGTTCTTCATTTCTCGGCCAGCTTGCTTCAGCTCATTCTCTAGTACTTCGAGCTCCGCGAGATTCGTACTTCAACGCCAGCAACGGTGTGAGATCGCTGCTCTTACAGATTGTGCATATTCGCGAATCAAAAGCGGTATTCGAGTACGTCAGGGAGCCGTCATAGCGCCAGCAGCGAAATATCTCTTGGATTTATCGAGCATTGGACGACGTGATGTCGACCGTTGAAACGGTTGTGGAGACCCCATCAGGGTCATTAATCATGCCAATGTGCATCTTTCTTGTGATCTTCGCCTTCCGCTTCGTGCGCGCGATCGTCAATCTGATTGGCTACTCCCTCAACAAATCAACCCCGATTCCGGACTCGCCTTCGTACTCTACCAAGGATGCAATTGGGCCGTTGAAAATGCTGATGACGACAAATTCCATACTCGGTGGCTGATGACAAAAGGGTGGAAGATCAGAGTCCAAACTGGGCCAGACGCAATGATGATGACCGAACTCGGAGTGTGGCCACAGAACTTTAAGCAAACATTGAGGTGGTTGCATACGAACTGCCGTTCGAATGCAAAAGCTTTGATCGTTGACAGGATCATCTGGCGACGCTATTCATATACCACCTTGGCATCTTTGCTGTATTTCTACGTGCGCCTGGTCTTGCTCCAGGAGCTGGCACTCTTCTATCTCCTACGCACGATACACGTCGTACAAGGGAAACGGTTCGGACATACGGTTGCAGCGCTAGGCGTCTTCATTATGGTGATGCGGTTCGTCAAGTTGGTGCCACATTTCGTACGACACCCCCGGCATATCCTTTACATCCCTGGATATCTCTTATTCATCTATCTTTCTTTCTTTCCTCAGACTGTAGGCATTGTTCACATGGTCGAATATCTCGTGGGGTACCGCTACCCGAGCAGCGCAACACGAAACCCCTAATAAGCCGAAGGAAGACTAGGAGGTTCAAAAGTTCTAGCGCGGTAGGGACCCAGGTCGTAGAAGCATCGGAGCCGATAATGGGCGGGTTTTCGGTTTGTCCATTTTCCTATAACGTTTGATGGCTATACTAGAATATTTCGAAGCATTACTGGATTAGCCCGTAGACCGAGGAAATGCCTGAGCAGGAAAGGGTATCATATTTTAGAGACGAAGCAGCTCATTAGTGCAATGCAACATAGAAGGGCCGTCTTACACATTGTGACCTCCTTGCAGATACCATGTTGCAATGGGAAGCCATAATGAAGTTGATGTATTGGAGCGAAAGGCAAAATACGTGAACAGGATGATGTGTGTCTGGGCTCATGAGGATGGGGATGTAAAGATGTCATGAATCAGAAGGTGGGGCGAAGGCAAGCATATGATGCTTTTACACTCATCCTTTTCGTTGTTCTCTCGACAGAGTGGTTGGGGGAAGTCGATGACGTCAAATTCGCGACGCGTCCGCTTCCGACTACACAAGTATTTCCCGCCAGCCCATTTTCACATCTCACCCCGAGCGACTTCTCCCATCATGACGACCGTCGGCGAATCTGGCCTCTTGTTCCAAGGCTTTCTTGAATTTGCTCTTCATATTGATACCAGCGCACAAAGCCCACCTTGAGCGCGTCATTTTCGTCGAGCAAGGCGATCGACTTCGCTGGCAAGAATGGAAAATCTGGAGGAAAAGGGCAGCACACAGAACCCCCGCAAGGACAAGTACTCTTGAATACTTCCACGTCTCTCTATCCTGTATCATATCAAGGCAAACCTCTCGATCCGAATTCTCTCTTGCTCCAGAAGCTCCTTGGTTTCGCCTCTCATCAACCCTTCGACCCAACACCTCCCAACGAAACGGAATTCGTTTCCCGAGGGCCGTAACAAAACAGGCATGTCCAATCCATACATAGCACATAGAAGATCTCCCGGTTCCGTCTTGAATGGCGCCAGCGCTAGATAGCCGCCTTCGGTCTCTATCAAGCAGTGATTTACAGCATCACTGATAATTGGCATCATGTTTGACATCGCAGATACTGGTAGTCCATGATCCACGAACTCCTGGCAGCCTTTGAAATCTTTTGGTGGGAAAATCCCATTGCGTTTGAATAGTAGGTCCACGTCTGGCTCGCACCAAGGTAGGAAATCGCGCCTGAAAAAGTCGACAAGCTCTTCGTCGTCCCTGACTCCGATCATGTTCCATCCCATTGAGTTGTAAACTTGATGGTATTCTAGGACGGTGGTGCAAATGAACAGCAGTACGCCCTGGAACTCGGGTGAATCAAATCTGGGCAACTGGTGCCGGAAGAGGACCCTCATCACCGCTTGTATGCGCGGTATCCCCGTCTGGTACGGCTGACCAAAATCTTTCTGAATATAAGCCTCGAGGAATTCGAAGAAGAGAGCCACGTCTGATTCACTAGCTCCGCTCAAGGACACTCGTGGGTGCACCTTCGACACCGCTTCGAGCCGCACCCCATGTAACAGCAAAGTCGAGAGATCTTCGCTAAGGATGGGCGGATAGTTTTGATATAATACTTGATCAAATAGCTCAGCACCGGCTGTATAGTTGAGAGGCAGTCCCGCTTTCGCATCCTTCAAGTTCGGAGCCCACGAAGGCCAATCTAGGGGTTGTTCGGAGCATCCGATACCAGCCATCATCAGGAACGCGAGCTTATTAAAGGATTCAGCGTCGTGGATACACCACTTGGCATAGAGCGAGAATACTTTTAACGGTGGCAGAGTGTAGTCGACGGGGATAGATATCTGCGTCAGCCCAAGCAACGCATATACATAATCTCTGGAATCTGTGGCATCGAATTGGCCCGCAAGTAGATGTAATGCCCACGTAGCGTCTTTGTACAGATGTTGGAGATGTAGCCTTATTTGCTTCGTTCGCGTAATTATCCAAATTGCATCCGTCGAGCCGAGAATCTGCGTAGCTAGGGTGTACCAGATCTCATCATCGACGAAGTGTGGCTTATGTGAGTGGCGTATACCGGCCATCCTGCTGGCACGGAGGATAAGTAGTAGAGCGCCAGTCAGCCTGCGATATTGGACTGCCACCGGACCGCTAGCGTATATGGAATTCGTTGCTAATACGTTCTCTTGGAAAATCCAAATTCGGCGCCAATATGGTAGCTCTGTGATCTTAGCGAGCGCTTTCCAGAATCGGTTGCTAGCCCCAGCTTGATCGCAGACGCAAAGATGTCGGTGGACTTGCACCCATCGAAAGTACTGAAGCGATTCCAAAAACCGACCGCAGATATTCATTGTTGGTGAGTTGTCATGAGCGTTGATCGTGGCCAGGTTCAGTTGTTGGGGCATATAGACATCTTCCAGGAAAGTCAACCAGAATTTCGTCTCCCCGAAGAATTGTCCTGTCATCGTATCGTAAATCAAGGCGATTGTCTGTAGACCGAGCACAATTTCTGGGGTATGGGGACATAGCCAACAAATTACCAGCTCGGCTTTCTCATAAAGGGATCGCATAACGTTCTGAACCTGGCTAGACCTCTCCTGTAGGTCGTTTTGGTTGATACAGAGAGCATCAGCCCATATCCTGAAGTCCTGCGGGTCTGATTCAGGAAACTGGTGTTGCCAGTGGTCTCTAGCATATCTTAGAGCCGCTTCCAGGTTCGTAGTGACAGACTTCACACGCCCATTGACCAGGATGTCTTCCGTGACCGAGGGATCTCCCCATACGTAGGATAGCGCAGTGAATCGGGGGTCATCTCTGAATGTCACGGTGTGGAGACGGGTCTCCACCGGTCCGTCGGGCTCTGTCGATAAGATTTCCAAAAGGCGGATCTCTGGCTGGGAGTCGTCCAGCTTCCGGTAGAGCTCAACTCGCGTGGTCGAGGGAGCTATTATGCGAACTGCGGGAGGCCAGGCCTTGGTTGGACTGAACAGGCCCAGAGCAGAGGATGAAGCCATTGCGCTGCTTCATGTGCCTCTCCGACAGTCGATGAGAAGGGATGGTGCGCGACGAAGCCGCAACGCTGAAGGACGATTTTCAAACATCGATTGGCCGATAGCTGAACGCTTCATGAGTACTCACAGACATTGGCGATTGAATATGCTGCAATGTTCAGTATGAAATTGTGGAAGGAAGGTTGAAAGGATGCTGCTGCCTGCAGATGATGAGCAGTTCAGTGGCGGAGCTAGCGACTTGGCACAAATACAGGGAGGCGCCACCGCGAGCATCAAATATGAACTGCATCGAATTGTCAAGATGCTCCATTCATGCGCTATGTTTCTGAAGAATCAAGCATTTCCTGAAAATCTCTGAATGCCGGCCGTCTAACACAAACAGGGCAGATGGATCGTCTGATAGTTGCTGCAACTCCCACTTGGTTGATCCGACCCAGTCTGCAGATAAAGGTCATAAAAGTTTCCGGATGACGACTTGCACACCAAGAAGTTGAGTTCTGTCAATCAGATTAGTATCAGTCCCTTTGCGTGAAGCTATAGTGAGTATAAGGGCGGTTCCCTATCCCCTCCACAGCATCCTTCAACACGGGAAACGTACGTCTTCCATAACTACTACCCGTCACCGTGATTATAGTATCGCCCTCTAGACCCCACGCCGTCGTCGTTCCAGTAGCCTCCCATCTCAGGGGCTTATATGACGTCGACGCTGTCTGGATGTTCAAGTACTGACTCGTCTTCTTCGACTGGATCGTGCCGCCGATGGTGAACTCATCTGCGCTACTTTCAGGACCGAGAACGGGTATAGACGCTAGGCAGGTCAGCATTTGCAGCTCTCTGGTTCACGATGAATATGGCTATTAAGAACAGGAGATTATACCATTGCTAGGGTTCGCCTGCAAATACAGATGGTAAATCGGGTCGCGCACGCCTCGAATCTTGCCCACAGTCGCAGCAGGCGCAGCGCTGACGGGAGCGCTCACAGCGCACTGGAGCAGGAGAAAGACTGGCGCAAGGTAGGAAACCAGCATCGTGATGGGGATTGTGGGGGTAAATGTTCGACCAGGTTACAATCACTCACGGAAAGGAATCCGGGGACACTCTCTTTATACGATCGTCCAAGACCCTTGTTGGGCTTTTAGTCGCACACGGGCAATATATCTCTATATCCAGGCTCTTAATGTATTCGCGTCACGCGTGGGGAATTCTCCCGCCGGTGGCAGGCCGCGGCACCGTTCCCTCCTGCGCTTAATGGAAATTCTATGGCGGCGCTGAATAAGGACATCGCTGCGATTGAAGCAGCCATGCGGAAGCTGTTAGCTGATATTTGTTCCGCGAAGAAAATTCTGATGGAGTTGCGAACGAGAATGCGGAGAAAGAATTGCGGGGAAATGCAAGGGGTTTGTGACCGAACCAGGGTAAAGAGCCGGGTCGAACTAGGACTAGTGCTCTAAGAACTGGATGCAGATCTGGTGTGCAGCGTGCTGGGAAAGACACAAGTATATGAATTGAGAAACTGAGATGCGGTAGAATTATTGAAGTCGTATTAGCGTAACCTATCCCGCCTACCCCTCCTAAAGTCATATCCTTCTAGGTAATACCAGGCAATTTCTGTGCCACAAGCCCAAACTCCGTGCTAAGAATGCTTCAGAAATGTTAAACAGCACTAGCTTTTGCTTAGGCACCGTAGTTCTGCCCAGTGCTGACGGGCATGTAGCCACCAGGCATATGTGTGCCGACGGGAGGCGGACTCGTCATCGGCGGGCTCATCATGGACATGGCATAGCTCTGTCGGTAATCGCTATCGTATTCCGTATTTGTGGTCGTCAACGGTTGAGTGACACCATAGGTGCTCCAAGCCGCTGACTTACGGTGGTCCGTAAGCGAGTCATGGTGGGCGTGTCCACTGGCGTGCGCGGTAGGCACACCATGATCCGCTGCGCCGTGATGGTGCTCCTCCTCATGCTCTTTAGCATATGGCTGTCCTGATCGTTTGAGATGCCAGTTGCAGAATACTGCGCTGACTTTGTCGAAGACCAAAATGAGGAAGAGGAGGCCAAGGCAAGTTGGCAAGACCCAGGCGGAGCTCATGAAGGTGTAAAGAGCATCCTCGTTCGCAATGAGCGCAATGAGCCCTGCACCCACGATGAATGCAACGCTGCGAACGCCAATAGAGATCCAGTCGAACAGGTCGGCCTTATGTCGCCGAATGAGGATAAGGAAGGTGATGGAGCAGGCGACGAGCACGGTAAAGGAGACCCAGTAATAGAGATATACCAGCCTCCAGCTTTTGATGGCGATCTCAACCGCTGCGTATTTCTCCAGTTTGTCGACCGGCAGTTTCATTCCCAGGCCGATGTATACGCCGTCAAACATGTCGATCGTCATGTTGTAGAAGCTCATTGGTAATTCGCCGCTAGCCTCGTAGTCCGCCACGTTGGCCGGGGAACAAATGTCGGTCGTATTCCCGATGTCGTAAATGTATTGCTCCACTATGTATTGGTAATTATACGTCTCATACTTGCTCTCGAAATTCCAGTAGTCCAGGAGCTTCAAGAGAGAATCGCGGAGTTTGGCGCCGCTGAGGTTCTCTGTGAAGCAGTATTGTGTTATCGACTTTTCGATCTTGCTGTAGTTTTTGAGAACGTAGCGAGCGAGCGCGACCTGTTGGCTGCCTTCGACGACACCAACGATGGCCAATTGGAAGGGGAAGTGGAGGAGCGACCAGATCTGTTGGCGGATGGTGCCGTAATGTCCATGAGGGAAGTTGTCGAAGTAGATTGCCCAGATAAGTACCTACAAAGATCGCGTTAGACTCATCCTAGATATAGTTTGAAAGAGGAATGCTCACCAGTACGATAATGATACACATAATCAGGAAGCAGCCCTCAGCTTCGAGGCCATATTTTCCCATGATACGAGACACCGTCTTTGTCACACCGATAGCACCCTCGCCAATGACAATGAGCGTCAAAAGGCTCATGCGCTCCATCAAATGCGTCTTCTTGAAGCTCAGCATCCTCCATATGGAAGACACTATGATAACAGCCACAGCTTCAATCAACATGACCACATACCAAACCACGTATACGCCTCGATTCGCTGGATCGCCTTCTTTGAATGCGGGGGTCATCGCGCCGAAGACAGCTGCAGCAAGGCCGTACAGAACGACCATGATTCCGACGGGAACGTAGAGTTTCGAATACCGCGCGGTCATGGTGTAGAACAGTACTATGGCATACTGGAGTGCTAACAAGCCTCTGCTGATGACAAGCGTGTAGCATAAGATCCGAAAATTCTGGAAGAGATTAGCCAGGTTACTTCGGTCACGCAATGCCTGGATTCCCAGCACATACCGTGTTATTCGCCTTCTTGCTCATAGGGTTGAACGAAGACCCCACCAAAGCCAGCCCAACGAATACAATGAATTGTATCGTCTTGCAAACGCGCTCGTAAATCGAATCCCGTGCGAATCGGACATCATGTAGCGTAACCTGGAACCAACAAGACCATAGTATACCGAAAAATCCGACGTATGCGACGAGATATGTGCCGTCCGTAATCGAGTGGTATGTCGTAAACGTTGCTAAATTCGCCACGAAGAAGAGATCTGATCACGGGCACGTAGTCAGTATCAAACATTGTTCAGACGAAAACGTGGAGAGAAGGTAGACTTCGTATCCTCGACTTACGTACCAAAAAACAACTCGACGGTGCTGGCCTCGTGTCGCTGCGAAAAGACGAGGGTATCATGATCGGCGCCCGTAAGTGGTGACTCAATCCACGGAACGGTCTTGTGCAGCCGCTTCAAATGCTTTTCCTTGTCGACATCTCTCTTGTGCCCGTGAAATGACCAACCCATGATGGTTTTCTTTACCGCCCAAGCCCAATTAAAATCAGAACGAGACAACAATTCACCACGCTCAAACAAAGATCAAGTGGAGCAGAATGCCAACGCTAGACACCAGAACGCTTGGGCATCTCCAAACCTTTAAGTGATCCTCCCGCACAGGCTCTACTTGCTTGTTGGGCGGGACACTCTCTGATAATTTTAGCTAGGGCCTTCATCGCCCACTCCACGGCTCGTGGACCATGCATGCCCGGTAAGTGTGCCAATGGAAAGACCCGTCGTGGCTCGCTATGAGTCTGTGCGAGCAAAACTAAGGCCTGGATGGGCTGCGGCTGACAGTCAAGGCGCGAGAAGCTTTGGAGCCAAGACCGCTAGGAGCTGGGGCTGAGGGTGGAGCTGATGCCCGCTCCGGCCAGTGAGGACAGATTCGGTCAAAGGTTCGCATGAGAGCGGAGGACTGATAGGTCCACTCGCACACGTGCTTGCTTACGCTGTATGAATAGGAGGAGCCGGAGTTGAACAGTTTCATCCCGTTGGGGGCTACAGGTGTGGCTCGTTAGTCATTGCCGTTCAGGAATGAGAGGCACTGTGGCTTTGCAAACCCTCCGGGTCGCATAAGGCCATCGTGGATGAAAACTATTCGCTCCCTGTTCGTGTGTTTTGAGAAACACGAACTTCGTGGCACGACCGTGGGCACCTTCACGAAGAGCTGAAGTGAGTACATGTTGGCTCGCTTCGCCAGCGAGGTCTAGAAGCGGCCCAAAAGCAGCCCCCAAAACCAAATTCCCGAAGCTTTGGTGCCAAGAGCATGCCAAGAGGACGCCAAGAACACAAAGGCAGTTATGATCAAGATTTGGCCGTAGAGGCTGGGCGGGAGACTTAAGCATTGCCCAAGAGCTTCATCATCTCAGCAAACAGCCTTGCCTCTATCCTCTTTTGCGCAATTGGAATAGTGATCCGGTACATGCATCTTGCTGGGGAACGACGATCCTTCCTCTATGCAACGTTTTGCTGACGGTGAGCAATATGCGAGCTGCCCGAATGGTTTCCGAGTACGAGGGGGTCGAAGCGACGTGTTATGGCTGAGATAGTTTGATCCAGGATATATTGGATGCACAGCCATGATCCACCAGCCACATTGAAAAAGTGGACAACCAATGGTGGTACACATATTCGGTTACATTTACTCAGACAGAGCTTGGAGGCAGTCTACCAACCTGTGCTGGCCAGTCCTCTCTATCCGTAATGCCGTCCTCTATACTTTGCCTCGAGGGCAAGTTTGGCTGTGGATATCGTAGTAGAGAGCTGCCTCTTTCTCTTATCGCACAGTTTCTACTTGCGCAACAAGCCTGTCCGCTCGCTTGTGCTGCCACTTTGTGATACAACACCAAGTTCTTCCTCTTCATCTGTCTCTGTCTCATCCTCATCACTCCACCCCTCCGCCTCGAGTCCCTCACCACGAATGCCGAAGCTCAACAAGAAGCCGATGAAAGAGACGCCGGCGAAGATACCAAAAGCTAGCGCTTCTCCTTTGGGGCGAATTTCGGTAGCTGCGGTGAAAAGAGAGCCAGATATGAATGGCCCGGCAGCTCGTCCGGCAGCCGAGAGCGTTTGAGCTAATCCATTCAGAGTGCCCAAGACGTTGTGATTCGGAGCTGAATTTGTGATCTGAAGTGCATTAGGAATAGAGTCACGAACAGGGTATTGTCTATACATACAAGGAGGAGGGCGGAGGTGAGCCCACCGACACTCGCCACTGTCTTGATGACAAGCACCACGCCCAACTCGGTCCATAGCCATCCTGGACCAGTTCCAATGCCTTTGAACGGCACACTATCCTTGTACCCGACCCAAGGCATCAGCAGGAAGGCAACGACGAAGGCCGCCAGGCTAACCCTATATGTGACCTTGTTACCAATCTGCTCTCTGAGCCTGCCATATATGCCAACTTGAAACAGAATGGTGATGAGACCTGCAAATGCAAGAGACAGCCCTACGGCTTCAGGCTTTAGATCTCGGCCAGTCGGTGGTTGTTCCTCGGCGAAGATCGGGTATAGCGAATTGTAGGAGATATTCGCTAATTGGAAGACGAAATACGTGACGAGAAGGAGGATGGTATCCCGATTGAACACTTCTTTCCGTGAAAGCGTATCGCCAGATGGGTCAGGAAAGAGAGCTGGTGGCGAGTCGGATTCGTCTTCTGAGACATCCTCTCCTTCCTCATCCTCCTCTTCCACACCATCCAGATGATCCCTACTATGCTGGTTGCGCTTGACGAGGCGCTTGATGTATGTGGGCCTCGTAGAACTTGTAAACTGCCACAGCCAAGTGAACAGATTACCCACTCGCTTTCCTAGCGGAGGCAACCCTTTTGCCTCTTCCAAGCTCTCTTCTAAAAAGACCATGCATATGACGAGGTCCACGGCGAGGACCAGGGCTGAGAATAGGTTCGGAAGGAGGTAGGGGTAAGGGTTCGGTCGATCTGAGTTGAAAGGGCTCTGGTAGAAAACCAAGACGCCTCCCACGATGGGTCCTGTGATACCACCAATGCCATAGACGACGGGCAGATAGGTGAAGGCTTTCGATTGGTTGCTTCGATCCGTGATCTCGCCCAGGCACGTCGACACAACGCCAGCATTGCCGTTGACCAAGCCCATGAAGACCTGGACCAAGATGGCCTGCCATAGCGTGCGACAGAAGCCAAAGGCCAAGAAGCAGCACAATGTCAAGAAAGTACCCATTATAATGACAGGTTTCCTTCCTATCCTGTCCGATGACCAGCCCCAGAAGAAGTTGGTTGCGAACTGCGCGAGCGCAAAGGACGATGCGATCAGGCCCACATACAGGCCCGCCTGGCCCGCCTTGACTTCTGGAAACGTCTTCGTCATTTCGGGCAGGTATGGACTTATGGAGTTGAGGGCCGTCTGTTCGGCGAGGGCGATGACGGCTAGGACAGCGAGCTGTCTCGTTGGTAGGGGCGACTCATGATGGTCGTTGTCCGAATCGGAGCCTTGTCGGTGAGGCGAGGAGGAGAGGGGACGGCCTCGCGAGGTGGGCGGCGCTGTGGGGAAGGTCTGATAGTGCAGTGTCGAGGACTTTCGTCGTGGGTCGATAGCTGGGCGTGTCCGACCCATTGTGGGGCTGGGAGACGAGGAGCTATGGGAGTAAGTACGTCAGAAGCTCTAAAGACTACCTCATCGAGGTGCTAGTGCCAAGATGAGTATGTGTGATCATGGAGGCGTTGTAGCTCCCGTTCGTGATGGTGGCAGTAGGTGGTACTTGTTCGAGGGAGCTGCCGGCCGTAAAAGTTGACTATCACGCGGGAGCGCTTTCGTCATTGGAGTGCAGCCGGTGCAGGCACCGAGTCTTGGCGCGCCGCTGCCCCGAAAAGCGCACGATCGGCGGGTTTTCGAGTGTTGACGGAATGGTATAGGCATGTTCCTCTCATCTCAAGTATGCAACTTGCAACCTTTATTGCGCGTTCGCAGATCTTCGTTGACAACAAACATCCGTTCGACTCTGGGCCCCAGATCTTTGGCTTGGCTGGGCGATCGATCCGGCTAGTCCTAGATAGGCAGTCTGTGCTATCCACTCTTGTGAAGGTCCCGGCAATGAAATCGACAGCCACGCAACCATCGTGTCTTGATAAAGCTCAGAGGAACTCGAACGATAAGAGTCAAAGATCACTATGTGGGTAATTGTTCCGGACACGCATAGAAGCGTCGCGATATAGTCATTCGACACGATCAAGCAGGCCCTGACGACAAGCCGTCCCACAAAGAGGCTGCATGAAGAGTAAAAGCACCGGAACGCCAACCGGAGGTTCTAATGTATCATTATAGATCAATGAATTTCGCATCCGATGCTCTATCCGACACCATGGACAAAGGTGACCGAGGGGTATGGGAAGGAGAGCGGAAAAGACTTGTTCCGAGGTTGCATAAATGGGAACGCTTCGTCCTCTGCGACGGGCGCATTTGATTTGCTCTCGCAGGTCGACCGGGAGATGCTTTCTATCATCATTGACCAAGTGCTGGATATATTCCGCTTAGTTCAGAGTCTGAACACGGGACGGATCGCACGTGTCAATCAAGAAGTGACGCAGTTGTATGCGAATGAAGTGCAATGTAAGAGCCATGAAAAGACCTCGGATGACTGGCGGATCCTGACCGTGGAATGTGTGAGGACCATAGGTGATCGAGTGAGTGATCTAGACATGTCCACGGGTGGAAATTCTCCGAGATGGCTAGGCTGCTTCGAGGCTTAGCTTACCAAAGTTCCCGAAGGCTTGGCGCGTCTTGCCTGGCGGAGACTCATCTCGTTTACGATGGGCGGACAGAGTGGAATCATGAATCGTGGCGTTTGAGAGAGACACGTTGCGATCGCGCAGCTGTGACGCGGCACAAGATGCCGTTGAACCACACGGCGTGAATGGCACGCTGGACCTGCAGCTGGCTCGACGGCGTGCCTCGTTGACGCGTGGGCCATCGCCTTGATAGGACGTCATACGCGCGGATCAGCGAGCTAAGCGGGATGGTCGACAGGGAACGGCTCTTGCCAACGATCGCGGGCGCGGGCAGAGCGGCCAGGATGCGTGCCTTGTTTGGCATCAGCCTTCGAAACCGCCAACAGGCTCGTTAAATTATCCACCGCAGGAACGCGCCTTACAAAACCCTCCTTGGCAGCCATGCTTTGCGCCTCGTGGCCACCGCCAGCTCCCCTTCCCCCTCGCCATGCCGCTGCGGAAAAGCCCAAAGCCGACTCAGCTCGACGCGCCTGCTCGACCAGCTAGGCCCACTGAGAAAAAGAGCAAGCGTCAGCGGCTCGCGGATTTCTTCAATATCAGGAAGCAGAGGAGGGCACAGGCCAAAGATAAAGAGGTTGTACCGGTACGCCCACACCCAACTACCCCTACCCACCCCACCATGCCGGTCCAGAAGCTAATCAATGACCTCCTCTCGAAGATCTCCGCCTCGGCCAACGAAGATGCCACCCACAAGCCCGCTCGAGACTCCAAGATAGCCGAGTCGACACAGCCAGGGGAGCCGAGCATCTCTGTCGGAGCTCCGGGACCTACCACGACCCAAGCCGATGGCGCCGCGTCCATACAACCGCCAGAGCACCGGGAAGAACAGAAGGTGGAAGCTAAGGTGGAATTCCTCGACGAGGAACAGATCCACGCTCTGTTTTCCGGAGCCCCACACTTTTGGACCAGGAGGACAGAGGATCGTTCAATACCCGCTGCAACCTTCCCGTGGAACGAAGAGCTCAAGGTCAAGGATGTCTCAGACTCAGTCCAGCTCGCCCAACCCGCCTTCTCCGCCGCTACGCTCCACCGCCATCTTCCATCTTTGGCACACGCTTCGGATCAAGGAAGGACATATCAGGGCTACGATGTAGAGCTCGTGGAGATGCCTAGCATGCTCAATGCTCAGGGGCTGGAGACTGGCACTGTTGGCTTTGTGCATTTCCTGGAGCTGCCCAAATCGGACCACCTCATCACCGATCTACAACAGAGCCAGACAAGCAATGAGTTCTTGGATGCAGCGCGGAACAAAGAACAGCTGCAAAAGAACCCAGAAAAACTCGGCATCCGAGCCGTCGATATGACCATGGTGTATGATCGCCTGGTAGAGTTTGGGGACCTGTACGAGGCCTTCCATGAAAGCCCTGAGAGGTTCACCATTCTTAACAACCAAAACTCGGGCGAGCTGTACGCCAACTTGTTTGGGAAGTTCCTCATGCCACCTGGGTATGACGGCTCTACCGATGACCCTACCGGCATGAAGGTGCAGATCGATACACTGCTGAAAATTCTACGTTTGAAGGGAGTCTGGTATGACTTCAGTCTGGTAGAGTGGCGCATTCGGTTGGGCCAGATAATATGGAGCGATAACGATCTAGTGCCTGTGGAGGAGCCTCATCCGCTATGGACTCCACGGGAAATCCTGTTGCTCCAGATCACCTTGTCCTGTGAGCTACTGCTCCGACTCGACGCCGTTACCAGCATGGAGGCCGAGGATGTGAAGAGGGAGATGCATGTCAGTCCCCAAGACTTCCAAGGATTCCTTAACCTTAGGACGAAAAAGACGAATTGGGATTTGGTCTTAGCTCGTCGCTTTCTGGAGAACATCCTTGTCGTAAAGGAAAACGAAGTGGATGTTACCGCTCCACCGCAACAGTCGTCGCGCGGTCTGTTGTCCATTCTAAGCTCTGCCGGACTCAAGTCAATGCCGAAAGAGGACTCGAGAGCCGATATTGTTCTACTCCCTCAACATCAGTCACGGCAACTCTCCGCTCTCCTATACTTCGCTGAGACATTACGCTGGCCCGACATTGAAATAATCCTGAAGGATATAGCGCAAAAGCTCGGTGTACACGAAGGTAGTCAGCAGCCCACGCCGATAGGCTCACCAAGCGGACGACTCCTCGAGCCTACTTCGCCCTCAATCAGCGTGTATGGGACACCGCTGGCAACGCCACGTTCGACTCTTGACAGCTACTTCGGCAACGTCGGCAAGCCGCCTATCAGCCGCTCGAATTCCCGGGCCCTGCACATGCCGCTATCTTCCAGTCTCCTGGCTCATGCTGATGGTCCAGACAAAGCCTTGAATGTCGGAGGATGGTTGAGCCGGTCCTACCTCACTGGGCTAATTCTTCCAGGGGAGGCTATATCTCATTTCCTAATGTCCACTTTACTCGAAAACGATAAGTTGGCGATCGCCGCTCTCGGCGATTCCGCAAACCTCTATGGCGGGTTTGCCTACGGAGAGCGCACCTGGTGGAGCAAGGCTTCGGTCGTGGCTCGCGTATTGGGATGCATCAAGAATGCTGTTGAATGTATGGGCTGGGTGACGTTTGATAATCTCCCGGACGGGCTCTCAGACGGCTGGTATGCTATCACTAGCCAGCAAGTGGAGCAGCCAGATCGTCTCACATGCGAAGAGGATTTAGTAGCTCGAGACTCGGCTGTCATTCCGGGTGATGAGTCCTCTATCAAACCAGAAGACCTCACTCTCCCCCGCGACGCCGATACTCCGCCGATACCTTCAGTCGAATTGAACAAGTGGAGCTTAACACTGTCAGACTCTGAGCTCTCAGACGCTGAGGCAGCCATCACCCCGACTTCTGAAGCGGACGCGCTCATTGCTACCATATCCTTCAGCGCTCCCGCACGCAACGAGGTGTTCACCCTACGCCTGACCTACGACGCCCAATTCGTCACGTCCTGGCCCTGCACACCGCCCGCAGCGTCGCCACCGGTCAACAACCCACGTATCCTCAAGCGGTCCAACACCACAACAACACTAACTCGCTCAGCATCCCAACGAAGCATTCATAGCACCAGAAGCGCAAGCAACCGCTCATCAAAGCTCCTCCGTCGCAACAGCCACGGCTATGAGCCACTCCTCTCGCATCCACCGGACTCGCCTTCTGTAGGACCCACGCGCATACACTCGCCCATCCCCGATGAGGAGCCCGGCACATCTTCGACGCCGAAACCAGAGCCCATGAACGCGCATCCACTCCACGTATCCCAGAAATACAAGATCGTGCCTGTGACGGAGATTCTGGATTCAAAATTTATGCTTCCGTTTACCATGCATGCGCCCGCACCATCGTCCGCGCTTTCTTCGCAACGTACGTCGAAGGATACGTCGAAGGACGAACAAGAGGCACTCGCGGAGAACGACGACAACAAAACAGTCCTTGTCCTCGATGCTCGCGCATCTGAGGATCTCGAGCTGCTTGCCCGAGCTTGGTGCGCTGAGAGGGGCCTGCACGCGATTGTTGGGCGCGTGGGACGTACGTGTTTGGCGTGCTGTGTGAGGGAGGCGAGGGGATTAGGGATCAACATCGTGATCAGGGTGTGAATTGGAAGACAGCGAACGCGATGATACGAGTACGACTTTTCCTTTGTCCTTGTAATGATTACGCACATATACCCACGAGACTGCTTTGGCTTTTCATTGTTACTGGAGGCTGTTTGGTCAGGCGTTAGATACCCCATTGGTGGATAACAAGTCCAGTACGTAGACGCACATTCTAATATCCATTTGATACGATCGTGCAAATTTTAGAAGTCGGCTGTACTCGAATTGTGGTCGCACAACCCTAAATAAACTCATTCAGCAGCATGCTCGCAGGGGTAACTCCACACACCGATGACTATTCCCTGTCCAGTGGCAGCGCATCTCGCAAAGGTGTTTGAATGGTGAGGCCAGGGGGATACGTTGGGACGTGCATGTGGCTGTGTGCGCATTATGGCGAAGGATGAGGCTGGGATACGGGGATCCTCACCACGCTGCTGCGGCCGTGCCCATGCACACTGCTTTTCAAACAAGCCAGCCCATGCCCGTCTCCTCATACATTGGCGCAACACTCCGTATACAATAATTCCACCCGCCGGTTCGGTATGAATTGCTTGCTTGGTTTTTCGCCAAGATGGGTGGATTCCTAAGGGTGCGACTCCGCCTCAAATCGAAGCATCGTATGCCGAGCAAACTAGGGAGATTAAAGTACGTGGGTCCGGTCACGGTGTGGTTCGAAATTGTAGGCGGAGTCCTTTTATTCATATTCTGTTTCGCTGTTCCATTTGCTTGTTCAACCGCATCCGCAATCTATCTCTAAATCCTCGTTGCGATCGTCGTCTGTTCGTTTTGTCGCCATACTTCACGGCCGCCCGCCTCTGAGCCTGCAAGTCCCCGTCGTGTCTCTCCACACTCGTATGCAAGACCACGTCAAATAATACAAGAAGCATCCAACTTGTAGAAAGAAACCATTGGATCCAAATACCCCACAGCCTTTTCCGTCTACCCTCCCATAGGGTAATCGCTTCATACATACATCTGTACATCAAAATGTCCTACACAGCAATGAACGCGCCCAATCTCGGCGCAAACGAGCATTTCACCATCGACCAGAGCCGCGACGAGGGCTGCCTGGGCTGGTGCCAGCGCGGGTCCGATCGCAGCGGGCTGTGGTGTGTCGACATTTGCTCGAGCTGGATTACGGGGATTTGGACGTGTATTCTGGGAGGGAAGGATTGGTGTGGGGAGTGCTGCTGTGGGTGTGATTGTGGTTGTGATTGCAATTGTGGGGGTTGTGCGTGTTGTTAGGTGGTGTGTGGGTTTGATGGTTTAATGCTGACTTGGCTTGGCTTGGGTTGAGGGTTGGATGTGAGGGGTGAGAGTAAGGAGAGAAAGGATTGGCGTGGAGGTTATGTGTGGGAGGTCGTTGTGATGCGGTTGGACCAAGAGTTTTTAGAGTGCGCATGCGATGCGAGAGGTAAGACTGCCCTCAGGTGCTTGGATCACTCTCGCTGATTATGATAAAGGCATGCATTAATGGGCAATCTTTTGGGTTGTTGCTTTAGGGTGGCCCATTAGAAATGATGAGGTGTAGAGCATGCCACAGAAACTGGGCAGGCAATGCTGGACTGAGTATCAGAGGTAGTCCAGAAGCCATATGCTCGTGGAGCATTGAATGGAGTTGGGGAAACGCTTCGAGCATGTTATGATGGAAAGGGAACGTTCGGATTCCTGGATGAAAGAGTCTACGCCAATTATCCGATACTGAAGGATCCATAACCCGAGGAAATCCAAGTATTCTGTACAGTCCCCAGCGGCGCATAGCTCACATCCCCAACGGTCGTCGTTTACAAGCAACCCGATTGCTTGTGCTTGTAATCTGTTATCCCCATTCCACCTCTACTGACTTCCCCTTCCCGCTTGTTCCAGAGCCCCTACGACTTGACAGCAGCCTCCACCTTGTGAGCCGCGCTCTTCAATTCGCTCTCCAACTGCTTGCCCTCCTTCTCGGCCTGACCCTCCACGCCCTTTGCGCTTCGTTTCCACAGGAATATCCTGGTAACCTGCGTAGCACCGACGATGAAGAGGAAGAAGTTGACAGCAGCGAGGAACATGTTCTTGGGCCGGATGACGAAGCACCATCGGGTCCAAATGGCACCGGTGCACATGAGAGCGAAGTTTGTGTTGAGCGATAGCTGGTCGGCGGGGCGGGTCATATCAGAGGCGCCGGCGATGACGAGTCCCCATTTCATGATCGGGGCCCTGTTCCCATTGTGTTAGCTATTGTTCTTGGGTTTGATATAGGTGCGCCGGATTGCGGAGCCGCAGGTTGTGTGCCTGCTCCGCCTTCGCCCTCTATATGTGGGGCAGTAGAGCATACCAGAAATGCACCGTCTTGGGCCCAACAGGGCTATTCCATAGCTTCGCGAAGCCCGTCTTCTCTTCTGGGGCAGCTGCGGTTCCCACCCGTCGGCGGAGCAGCGGTTGGCGGAAGAAAGGGCGGAAGGCGCTGAAGATGCGGGAACCTGGACGGAACGACATGATTGCTGTGCCTCCTCTTGCGCTTGGGAACCGACGTGGAGGAGGAATTGAGGGGAGATGGGTCGCCGGTTTGTGAGTCGAAGGCCGTTGTCGGGTCCGAAGTTGATATGAAGGTTCGGGATTACGATGGGGCGCTCCGATTCGCTAGCATACATTGGGCCTGGCGCTGCTTGGCATTTGCGGAGCGGAGCTTCGAGCTTGCAACGTGAAGGACGTCAGGGCCACCAACAACGAGCGATTGAAGACCGTCCACGACACCTGATACTCACTGGCAGTCAGAGATGGCGTCGAAATACGGATTCGCGAAGCAATTGAGGGAGCTGAGGTTTCTGTTCTGCCAGACGAGCGAGCAGAGCGCGGCGATGAGGTATGCGACGACGTCTTCCTCCAGCACTGTACTGAGTGCACGCGGCAATGGTCGTATCTGGATGATGAGGAGAGATGCAGTTGTGCTTATAGTTTACTAGGACCTTTATCACACGGACATACCCCACGATGAAGAAGCACAATCCGCACACCCCAATCATGCTCCGAGAAGCTAGCGGCGTCGAGCCCAAAGTCTACGCAAGATACGGTGCGTCTCCCTCTACAAAAACTCTCGCAAATCACACCAAGCTTTGCTTTCTCGCATTTTGGCATGAAGCAAGGACATGGATGGTGCAAGGAAGCTGCGATGCTTGGACGAACATATGCTGACGGATGGGCAGAGTACGGCAAGGAGAAGATGATTGCACTAAAAGGTATGAAGCGCCGAAAATTATTCTCATACTACAGGCGCTGACGCAGGGTTTCGCACAGGTCTGGATGATAAAGCGATCGAGCAGCAAGTTACCGAACTTGTCAAAACGCCGATATGAACTGAGCATAAGGAGGAATCTTGACGAATGAAAGAAGTCGGTACGGCCAATCATGGGCATTCGACGTTTCCCCAGCCTTGTATATGTGTATTATGATGGACATACCGTTCTAAACAATGGAAAAGTGCGCAGAGGTCCAAGGATCGACCACTGCAAACAAGAAACCCATTCGATTCCACGTCTCCGAGGATTTCTTAGACAATTCTGATGACTAGATCACTTCAGAAACCGATGTCTTCCAGCGGGGCTTCCAGACGCTTCACAATGTCTGACGTGTTGCTTTGTTCGTCGACTATGACATTTGTTCTCTTATCTCTGCTGTTCACAATAACGTCACACTGAACAATGTATGGGGCACAACGGCTATAAGATCCAACATGAGTACCTGAAAGACCATACATTACTCCCCAATCACTATCAACATGTATAACCCTCTAGCCCTTAACGTGCTCCCAGCGCCAGCCTTGGCGGCCAGCCACTTCTCTCGGCCCGTTCCCCCTTCGCCACCCCCGTCGGCTGCCTCCCAATCAAGCTTCTTCACCCGATTTCGGCGCTCTACTCCGACACCCAATGCGGCACCCGACACACTTTCTCCACCGCGTTCACTGCTTTCTCCAGCGAAGTCGCTGGAGGATCTACAGGACGAATGTCATATCAACAAAGTAATGCTTCAGGAACTTAGTCTTATTCTGCATCAAAAGGAGTCGGAGCTCAAATCTCTGAACTCCAAAGTGCAGGAGCGCGAGAACGAGATTCGGACTCTGAAGCATGTGGCTGAGGGGGGTGAGAAGAAGCAAGCGGAAAGCCAAGAGAAGCTCGCGCGCATGAAGGAGGCTTTGGGCGAGCTTCAATTGCAGCTCGATCAGCATCGGGATGAGCTCTCAGCGAAGGCCGAGCGGATCCAAGAGCTGGAGTCCCAGCTTGCTGAGAAGGAACAGAAGATGTCAGCAGTCGAGGCGGAGCATGCATCATCACTGGATGCCCTGCGAGACGAGCTCCACACTACTCAGGCTGGCATTGATCACACCACAGAGCAAGCTGCCGACAATGACTTACGCTTCCAAACTTTACTCGTACAACTGGAGGTTACTGAGGAGGAGCTGAACTTCGAAAAGCACGCTAACAATGACCTACAAGAGAAGCTCTTGAAAGCTGAGGAAGCCTTGAACTTCAAGAGGGAATGCAATTCCGAAATGAAACGCAAGCTTCGGGCAACGGAGACTGAGCTGGAGAAACTCGAAAACCAACTTCGTTCGCCAAAGACCACCGTTTCCGATCACGGCGATGACGCCCAATTCGAGACCCTCAAAACGGAGCTGAACCAGAAGTCTGGCGAGCTCGTAGCACTTCGACAGGCCATCCAGGATCGTGACGATGTGCTCGCCGGCCTTCGTCTTTCGATCAACAAACTCGAAACTTCGGTTGGAGCAGCTCATGCCAATTGCAACGAACTTGAGAAAGCCGTGCAACGGTACAAGGGTGCAGTCAAGTCCCTCAATCATGAGAATGATGTGTTAGCCGCACAGCTCGCCTCCGCGAACGACACAGCATTGAAGCAAAAACGACTACTCAACACGTTAATGAGGCAAGTCGCTCAAGCAAAGACTACCTGTGACGCTGAGCGCAAAACAGCGCTCGACCAGGCCGATGCCGCGTATGAGCAGCAGAAGTCACTTGCCTCCAAGTACTCAGCCCAGCTCGCCACCAAAGATGCCCACGCCAAAGCTCTGGAAGTTCAGCTCAAGCAGTCCCTGACGGCAATTGATAATACAGAGCACAAATACGAGTACAAGATTGCCAACTTGGAGGCTGACATTTGTCGTCTCCGCCTCGACGTTGAGGGTGAAGTCGCCAAGCGTACAGCGGAGCTTGAATACAGCCTCGATCAGCTCCAGCAGAAGCGCGACAACGAGGCCGTTGACATGTTGACGCGCTACCAAGAGCTGCATGGCGAGATCGATGAGCTCAAAATCGAGATTTCTGACCTTCGCGCAGAAAACGAGGAGCTCAAGGCGCAGTTGAGCGAAAACGTGGAGACGAATGAGGAGTACCTCAGCATGGAGGTCTCGGGTGAGGAGCAGTATTCTCCTATGTCTTCGTTCTCCGCTCCCCTCCGCTCTAGCTTAAACCCTAATGCTAACGTCTTTAGACCCTCTGTACCGAACCCTCCCAGGTCGCTCCTACGCGCTGATGCTCCTGTCTTCAGCCCCGCTGTCAATGCGGTTGGGACTGGCGCTAAGGTCTTCAAGCACGCTATCCCGATTGTCAAGCCCCTTGTCAGGCCCGCTGCTCCTGTCATCAAGCCGACTGCCAAGAAGTGTGACCTCCCTGCGGCACTCTCCTTGCCGCCTTCTGTGTGCGAGGAGCGGGATCTGCTTTCTCCAAGCCCTCTCAAGCTTAGACATTCGCCGCGTTTGGAGCAATTTCCTACTGCCCGTGGGGTGATGGAGCGCGCTGACGACGTGGAGCAACAGATTGATGACATGCTAAATAACTTGCATATTCAGCAGCTGAGCTCGCCTGTTGTGGAAGACGAAGATGCGGGTTGTGGTGAGTAAGTGGGCGGCGAAGCGAAGACCTATCAGGGAAGGTAGGTCGTGAAGAGGACGAACTGCTATTCGCCTTGCTTCTTCAGCCTGAAGACTGTGCCGACTGTTCACCATCACTAGTAAGTGTAAGCCACTCATTCGACATGATTGAATTTCCTTTACCATCATTCAGATCCATTCTTGCTACCGCTCTACTAATTGAAACGATTTACCTCTCATCACGACCGTGTCCAATAATGATTGCATTTGATGCCATGCTAGACACGATGAGCCCCAGTACCTCACCCCCTATCACTCAAAATATACATCGGTCACGTCTCTCCACCATGGCTTCTTCTCCTTCTTCATCCTGTCAATAAACTCCATCAGTTCCCTTCGCCCGCTTGGTCCCAAGAAGCATCCCCGAGCCGTCCACTCACACAGAAAGTCACGGTAAGCAAGATACCCCGGCGGAAACACCGGATTCCCCAGTCTCTGTTTCGCATCGCCAACAATCACCGGCTGCACCGCCTTCTCCCCCACCTTTTTCAAGTGCTCAATCAACCTATCCGTGCTGAACAACGCCTCCTTGTCCGTTCGGCTCGCTAAACCCGCCAGCTCGGCCCTGAGAGCAGCGTCCAGAGCTTCTCCCTCCTTCGAAACCACTGGGTTATCGAGGCTAAAGCCGTAGTCCAGCAGCCCCCAGACATACTTGGGCACGTCCTCCATGAACTTGACAGCTTCTTTGTAATGCACATATACCATCGCGCCATTCTTCTGCTGATTGTGATCCCACGCGTCCCACATGGGTAGGTTCGGCATCCATTCATCAAGTATAAGCTGCTCCAGCCTGAACAGCCAATGGTACCCAGCCTCTTTCTCCAGCCTCTTCATGCAAATCTTCCACCGCCAGAAGTTCAACTCGTCTGCCGCTATCAGCTCGGTGCGATCAACTTTGGATGGGTAAATCGTCCGGCAGTAAGAGCAGCGGAAGAACTTGCAGCATGGATCTTCGTCTGACTCGTGGAGATTTGGGCGCCCGGCGTTGTCGACTAATTGGGTCACGCATTCGAGGCAGATGAAGTGGCCGCAGCGCAATTCGCAGGGGCTCTCGCTTTCGGTGAACCATTTATTCATACACGTTGAGCATGCCTCCTCTTCGCAGCCGGGGAGGGGAGGCTGCGTGTAAATCTGCTCGATGCAGGCTTCTACGTCTTCTCTGGGGCGCCTGACAGGAGAATAAGTAAATGGTAACTCAGGTTAGGGAAGGCGGATAGACCGACCATTGCACTATCGGAGCTGCTAAGAAGACGTCAGTGAGTTTTTGCCGGACGTGGAAAAAAGCGCGGTCGAATTTGCCTTGATAGAGATCCTACTTGATGTGTGAGTGGCGTGTCTACAACCCAAGCCGCACGACTCCCAATCTCCGATACTGACCTGCAATCTCATCCACCAACTATCATGTTCTCTCCCCTCCTCCATCGGTGGCCGCATATCATACCACTCGTCACATGGAATAACATACGTATCCTCATCCCGCCCAAACTCCACCTCCCCGTTCTCTCCCCTCAACACAATCACCGTCGTCCTCTTAATCTCATACACAAAATCCTCATCCCTCCCCAGCTTAAACTTGCCACTCTCAAGCACCGTATTTCCCTGGAACCCCGTCACCCGCCTCATCGCCCTGCCCAGGGGATTCTCGCTCTTCTCGTCTTTTTCGTGCTCACCGAGTATCCAGGCTTTGAACTGCTTTTGTGTAGGGCGCGGTTTCCCCGCGTTGGTGACAGTGACGAACTTGTGGCCGTCCTCGCCCCAGCAAAGGTCGCCTTGGGGACGTGTGCGCTCGATGGAATTGACGGGCTTCTGGAGGTGCAGGAAGGAGGGAGGCCGACCGAGGAGGCAGGGGTATTCGTAGCGCGTCATGTGGTGCGCGCGGAGGACGGTGCCGCTGCCGTGGAAGAACGTCTCGGGTTTAGACATGGGGCTATGTTGCGGAGTGTGGGCGAGGAGACCTAGAGGTGCGGACTGGAAGGAGATTATGCATTCAATGGTGGGAGGGAATGTGAAGTCGGCGGATATGTCACACTGCGTGAATGAACAATGATGGGTAGGTTATAATTAATTGGTAGGAAGCAAAGTATGTACTAGAAAGTTGGGTATAGCTAACCAGGATTCGTCGTGAACGACAAGGCGTAAGCTGAATGTGCTTGCCTTAAGAATGGACTCCTTCTACCACTGCGGTTTCCCTCTCTATGTGCACTTTCCCCACTTCGCTTGACACCAGTTCTCCTTGCCACAAAAGTCGGCCTGTCCAAAAGTTAGTCCATTGCTGACCAGATACCGGAAATCACAACGACTCACGCCTTTCCCACAGAAATTGCTCCCAGAGCAGCAAAGTCCATCACCACACTTCCTGTTAACAATCGGCCCGCACGCCTCTCCATCACCACTGATTTGAGGCTCTCCCTTGGGTTCCTCCGGCTTAGGCATGTTGTCACATTTTCCGAAGCCTGCCTGGCACCCCGTTCCGCAGTACAGTCCTTGATCTTGGATATCGTTCTTCGGCCCGCAGTGCCCAGCAGACGAGCAGCAGCGGTAGAAATAGCCTCCCAGTCCGGCACCAGGACATGACACGCCTCCTTGAGCGTGACCACAAACGTCAATGACGGGGACTTGTGAAGGAAAAGCGGGAGAGGTTTCCAGGGCAGGTTTGGATGTTGTTTGGAGCGTGGTGGGGGTATTGGGATTGGGGTTCGGGTTGTTGCTGCTTGTGCATGCGGAGCCCGGTCCACTGAATTGGGCGAGGCAGTTGGTGGGATCGCAGTGGGCTCTACCGGTGTCGCACTGTAGACGAAGTTAGCAGGTTGACCTCATCATGTGGTACATGTTCCTGGGCTGGGGAGGGTGCATACCCATCCATACTGGCTACAGCATTTTCCCGCCTCGCAGATTTGATTGTTGAATTTTGGACCGCAATTCTGACCCAAAACCGCAGAGGCAAGCCCCAAAGTCGCGATAACGAATGTACGCATTATGACTAGAAACGAAATGTATAATCTTCAAGGTTTAAGGGAACAATGAAACAGAAACCGAACAGAGACTGCAAAAAGGAATTATTGCTCGAAGCTTGCGTAGATTGAATATTCGAGGCTTCGACAGCGCAGTAGCCCTCTTAAACACCACTCACGTATTAATAGACAGGTGCCGCAACTCCCTACCACAACATCGCTCCCTGTTCGATGCCTCGCAATTGCCGGCGAAAGCCAAGCTTTTCAACAGCTACGGCCTCGTTGGCAGTGGGCATAGCAGTGCAAGAGCACAGTTACTTTGCTCATCTCCGTGGCTTGGAAGTTCACCGGCATAGCAAGTGAAGGTGGCTGGTGGTGTTCACTGTGTAGAATGCCCGATCGGCCTTACCGCATCCGGCAATGCGTAAGCTCTCGGGCATGTTACTGAAACTAAAGGGACGGATGTCCGCAGATTTTGTACAATGCCGAGTTGGGCGCTCTGCTCTGGAGTCTAGGGCATGTTCAACGTGGGTATCGAGTGAGGTGTTTTAATGCTTTCTTGTTGCTGCGCTGCTGCCGCATGGCTGGGCTCTCAGTCGCAATCCCTCATGAACAAATGCGTGGTCATGTAGCGTCGCCCCCGAGCATGAGTCTCGCACCTGTGTGCGGATGAAACGTTGTCGATATGGATTCGACGTATTTACCCGAAGTACATTTAGGTATTGGTCTTACGTGGAGGAGGAAAGGATTCGTGAAGGCAGCGCTGGAAGTTGAAGCCGGCAAGCACGAGCCAGGTGCTAAGCCACTCCAGGCCCTTTACGAGCCAGTGACTGCAAAGTTAGGAGCACACAAATGCTCAGCCCAGGTCTGAAAAATATAATCATACTGTCCATTTAGAGCAGTCTGAAGGCTCCCGCGTGGATCTCTGCCGCTTTAAATTCCTATTGCGCTTCATACTCATCAAGCGCTTTTGGTAATCCTTCCCGCATCCCACTCCAGCGAAAGACAACCCATCCCATCCTCCATAGCCAATCCCTTACGTCCCAGCCTGAATCAAATACCCTCCATCGACCGGGATAGTCTGGCCATTCAGATACTGACAGCTAACGCAGAACAAGATGGCAGCCGCCATATCGCGATCATTCCCCGGTCGCTGCGACGGCAGTCCTTTCTTGTGCTCCTTAGGCAAACGGCTCTTCTGCTTCTCATCGCTCTCCTGCGTCGTCATCTCGCTGGGAAACACACCCGGCGCAATGCTGTTAACGCGAACCTTGAACCCAGCCTTTGCGATCTCGGCCGCGAGCAGCTTGTTGAGGTGGACTTGAGCGCCCTTGGACGAATTGTAGGAGAAGTGGCCCTGCGATATCCGTACTAGGCCCGATATGCTGGTGATGTTGACGACGGTGCCCGAGTAGCCCGGCTGGTGCTCGGTGGCTTTCTGGAGGAGGGGCAGGAAGCCGGTTGTCATGAGATATGGGCCGACGACGTTTGTCGCGTAGATTGATGTCCACTCCTCAACTGAAGTGGGGTCGAGCAGGTTCTTGCGCAGCTCCTCCGGCGATTCGGCCTGGGTGGACGTCTTTGGTGCGGCGATACCGGCGTTATTGACGAGCACGCAGAGGCATTTCTCCCTGGACTCGATCTCTTTGACGATGTTTTGTACGCCTTCCTTGCTGGCAACGTCGCCCTGAATGGGGATGATTTCGCCGGCGATATCTTTTCCGTATAGCTCCGCCACTCGCTCGAGCTTTTCCTCCGTCCTGCCGACGATATAGACTTTGGCACCGTTCACGGCAAGAGCTTGAGTGATCATCAAGCCAATGCCCGAGCCACCGCCCGTCACCAGGCAGACGAGGTTCTTCACGTTGAAGACGTTGCCGAGTTCGAGATCCTTGTTGTTCGTCATTTCGGAGTACGATCGGTTGAATTGGTTTTGTATTTGCGTTATTCGGGCTCGCGCGGTCATGCAAGTCGGTCGTTTGGCAGGGCAGAGGTTTGGAGGTCGAGTGGAGGTGAGGTAAGATGCGCGTTGCGAGTGACGATGGTTGACGTCACGGTTTATTCGGCTGAAGGAGCGCACGGCGCGCGTCAAAGTGACACTGGAGGGCTTCAAGGTGAGCATGGCGACCTATTGACTAAGTAGCTGTGTAATTAAGCTATAGCGAGCAGATGGAAGCTGTTTGATGAGTGTAGACCATGGGCCGGTTGCAGCTCCTGGAGAGCGACCCTGATCAACGTTACCATTACATCATTGTTTAGATGGGTAGCAGATGCGAGATGCTTCAGCTCAGCATACGGAACGTGTAGATAGGAGACTTCACCATCAAATGTCCACGGGGCATGATGCATGACAGTTCACCTCAAACTTCAGAGGTCTAAGAAGCGAACTGTTGGCTTAGTCATGGGGCTTCATGACTGTCAAGACCAAGACTCACAGATTCATGTAAGCTTTAGCACCAGCGAACGCCAGATAATGCACATCATAGTTATTAGCTATTAGGTTTATGACTATGCTCGTATGTCTCCATGCAACCTTTTTGTTCGCCACCAGAAGCCATGACCGTGTGCAAATGCATCAAGTGCGCAGTAGACCCCAATGTTGTCCTCATGCGCCGTGAACTTGATGCAAACCGAAAAGAGCGACAGTACATTTTAGAAAAGATGTTGGAAGAGAAGAGTGATTGCAGATAAACAGCGTATCTCTGCTGCGCCGGAAACGTGATGCACCCAATGGTATGTGTTGACTGCTCGTAATCGTAGGCGTTGTTCTGGATCCCCTGCTGCGAACTCCGTAGGGCGGGCCACAATGCCAATGTTATTGTGAGGTTATCCAACCCTGAACCAGGAGTACGCATCCTAATCAAGGTACCAGCCTCGCAATCGTTCAAACATGCCGAAGTAGACCTCGGCACCATGCAGACGTAGTCAATAGTCAGGTATGCAACGTGGGTATCCAAGCACATAGGAGATATCAGGCCAAGATCTCGCACATGGCAGCCCTCTTCTCTTCGTCCTCGACAAGCATGTTCCTCGCTCGACATATATCCTCAATAGTATCGACGACCCGCTGGAAACTGGAGGCGGCCCCTCGGATCTGCGTGAAGCGAGCAAGGCAGAGGTTCGCGCGGCGACCGTGTTCCAGGACGACAAAGAGCTCGATGACAAGAGAAACAGGTTTGATCTTGAGGTCTGCAGAGAAATTGAAGTCAGCATTTGTGATCAAGGGATCCTTTCAATCCAAAGGTAGATGCAATTTGATATGACAGGGCGGGTTCAAGGGAGGAGCGTAGAAGAAAGGTCAGGGTACACTCACGATTCCCTTTGTCGACACGAGCATTGATAACGTTCGTCTCGCGATCGAAGCTGACATCGCGTACTCCAAACCTATGCCAGTCGCGTAGCAGGCGTACCAAATCTTGTCGGACTTTGCCACGGCCGATGCGGAAACATAGAACCTTGTTCGCCGGCTTGATGTGCAGGAATCGCGAAAGCCAATTCATCTGGAAATCTGAAGCTGTTGGACGTGTGGAGCCTTCTGCGTTCTCGGGACCCAAACCATAATCAGACAGTATCGATGAAGTGCTAAAGTTGTCTAATAAAAGAATCAGTAAAGGCAGTAGTAACGTGCGAGGGCATGGGTACTCACCTCCAAGCTCAATCGGCGACCTGTTTTTCTCTTCCTTTGACTTCTTTCCGAACAGAGCGAAGAAACCCTTGCGGATACCACCACCTTCGTTCTTAACAACGGTAGTGCCACAGTTGCGCATGGGAAATTCGCTGCTAGTGCTGGTATCGGATTGTTTCGTAACATGCTTGGTGGCTGTAGAAACATCGTTCTTGATACGGTCATCTAGACCCTGCCATGCCGCCGGTATCTGTAGACGACTTGTAGTCACCTGGGTTTGATTCTCCTCAAGAGAGTTTTTCTCATCGGGTGTGAGACGGGACCAGAATGACTTCTTCTTCTTGACCGTCTTTTCCTTAATCTGCGTTGTTTCGGGAACAACCGGCAAAGGCTGAGGCTTCTGGTTCGTACGCGCTGTTAGAGCATCATTAGAAGGCTTGTACGACACGTTCGCGACACCTTCATTAGTACTCTTCGACGAAGTGCTGGCACCACTGCGCTTACGAATATTGAGCGGCGCAACTCTGGTAGGAGAAGACTGATCCACGAGCCTGATAGTAGTGTGCTCAGTCACGGCTCGCCGACCCACATCTGGCCTCACAGGGTTGGTAATAGGCCTGACAGGGTCAGTGAACACTCTATAGTTGGGACTATAGGGCTCAAACCGATCATCTCCCTCCGCCTTCACCTCCTCTGGAATGACATGTAGCGGAGTGGGCTCGGGGGACGCCGCTGGGGCAGACGTGATGCGAATACCACCAAGGGCCGTGGGGACCATGAGACGATCAAGATGATCCAAGATTTCGGTCAGTTGCTCGGTAGAATTGCCACCTTCTGTAAGCTTCCGAGCAATCTCTGCTCGCGTTTCAGCAAGCTTGCGCTGTACGAATGTGTTTGGTGTCTCATTTGGAGTTGGAGGAAGCGGCCGGTTCTGCATCATCGCCTTGGCGCTCGGGGTCATGAGCGTACCGGTGCCGGAGTCCCTATTGGAGATCGAAGTGGGCGGGCTACCATACTCGGACAGATCCATGTGTGTTGTTGTGTCCGTGGTCCGAATGCTGTCGCTGACAGAGGACCGATTAAACGCCTCCTCCATAACCTTCTCCAGCTCCGTACTAACTTTGCGAGCTTCGCTCTGAATGTACTTGCTCGGACTCTCTGGCTTGCGAACGCGGAGCTTGGGGATGACGGGGCTTGCTGCAGCTTTTGCTACCTTTCGTACCGAGCTATGAGCCGTGCTTGGCCTAGGAGTGAGTAGGGCCCTCTGCTGTTCTGGAGTATACTGAATGGTGCTGGTTTCCACGGTGCTCGTTGTAGCTATGGAGGATCGTCGTAGGTGCGCGAAGCTGACGCCTCGTCTCCCCAAGCTGCCTGGTCGAACCATCACAGGTGGACTACTAGGCCAATGGGAGCTCGCTACTGAAAATTGGGACATGGAGCTTCGCCGTGCCGACGCTGGCTGCGAAGGTGTACTCCGATTCGAAGTCCCGCGCGAGACAGCAGAGCTACGCTTAGAATTCCTTAAGGCCTGAACTCGCAACGAGCTACCTGTATGGTGCCCCAAAGCTGTGGCCGGGCGAGACTTCAGGCTTCCATTGCTGCTAGGTCTCCGGTGGACCTTAACGGCTTGGTGTAAGCGCGGGCCGGGAATGATCGGCTCCCTGGACGCGCGGAAAGGATCGTAACTGTACTCGGAAGACGGTGGCTCGTAGAAGCTATGTTGCGAGTGAAGGTGCTCGTCATGCAGAATTGAGTACCCTGACTGCGACCGTGTGTGCTTTTTGGATGACGGTAACTGCAGCACGTCCTTTGCCGTCGGAGGATGACGTCCATTATGGTGATGATCGCTATTCGAGTACTCCATGGGGTGATATGGGTTCGGTACATAGTTCTCCAATTGATCGTGTTGATACTTCTGCAGCGCAGCGTAAAAGTACTTCTCCTGATTTGCCCTGTCGTACGTTGTTAGCTTTGTATCAATTCTTCGAGTTGGGCACTCACTTTTTACTCAAAAGTCTACGTATGATGGCCCCCTCATCTTCACTATGCCATAGCGTTCGCATGTAACGAAGGATTTCTCGATCGATGGTAGTACGTTCTAATGCCTTCCACTCTGAGATGGCGGGCAGTTCTCCCACCCAGCGCTTGAGTTCGACCTCTTCTGGAGATATGCCGAACATGTCGTCGTACTTGCGCATGAAGGGATGATCCCAGATCTTTTGTAGGGATATGCGCTTTGATGGGTCTGGCACAAGGATTCGCGCGATGAGGTCTCGGGCCTCGAGGGAGAGCTCATCCGGTAGGACATACTCCGCCTTGGTAATTGCTGTAAACAGAAGAGGAAGATCCCTGTCCCTGCCAGAGTAGTTGAAGGGTGGCTCTCCTGTGAGCAGAAGATAGAGAATCACCCCGCAGCTCCAAATGTCTGCTTGTCCTCCATCATACGATTCCTTGTACGCGCGAATGACCTCTGGAGCGGCATAGTGAGGGCTTCCGCATGGCGTGGTGAGTTTCTTGCCCTTTGGTTGCAGTGCAGCCATGCCGAAGTCTACAAGCTTGATCTGCATGTTGCTTCGATCGAGGAGGATATTCTCAGGCTTGAGGTCGCGATGATGAATGTTGATCCGATGGCAGTAGAACAAAGCTGCGATGATCTGCAGGAATATGTATACGACATCGTGTTCGGGTATGCGACCCTTCTCGCTGAGGTAACTAAAAAGCTCCCCGCCTTCAACATACTCCATAATCAGGTACCTGAAACCCATTAGTCTGTGAAAAGTAGGGCATGCAAAGCGGATACGAACAGTTCGTTACGATTCTCCCAAATATCGTATAGCTGGACAATGTTTGGGTGATGCAGAAGCTTCATGATGCAGATCTCGCGTTCCAAGCCAAATGGTATGACTTTGCCGCCTGCCTGCAGAGTCGGATCGTGCTCGGCGCTCTGGACCAGGTTTGCTAGACTCAAGGCGCGCACCTTTTCTGCTATGGCTTTCGAGATAATCTTCGCAGCACCATATTGCCCGGTGCTGCTATGCCGCACGACGCGCACCCGAGAGCAGCCGCCGTGGCCGATGGTTTTGCCCAACTGCCAAGGGCCAATGTGTGTCTTGCGACGATTCGCAGTACCGGAAGCATTGGTGCTGGCGTTCGAGATCTCGGAATCGCGCTTGGGGTTGCGAGGGCGGTACTCATCGTTTATCACGGCGGAGATGCGTTTGTGCTGCGGGGAGGGTTCCGGCGGCGAATGCTCGACTGCGAGAGTGCCATTGGGAGCGAGGGACTCGTTGTGGGGAAGAGGCTTCGGTGAGGACGAATTGCCTGTACCCCGATAGCTGGGCTTGTCACCTAGACCACGTCGAGAGCGGGGGTCCTCGTTAGCACGCAAGGTCCCATCCCCGAGGGCTTGTCGACGGGTGGGCGGACGCCTGTGGTATGTGTGATCCATCGCTGGAGGGCGCCCTCGCGGTCGACGGGAGAAGGCGGGGTGCTTGATCCAGAAGAGCTGCGTGCAGGGAGGCTAATGGGATATGCAAAGATGTGCAAATAAGAGATGCAGCCAGGCTGAGCACCGAGAAGCAAGTATGAAGGGTCCTGATAGTCGTTGTCGCGGTAATCGGGCAGTCAGGTCATGCCAACTCCATAACCTGGTCGCTGTGTATGTTTGTTGACAGGAAAAGGTCGGACCAAAAGATCTGCTGCAAGTCGTTGGACGTGCGCCAATAAGAGGAGGGCGGCGAGATAGCGTAATGCGTCCGCCCGGCAACCAAAAAGTTAACAAAGTGCTTGTCAATGCATACGAAACTGCTGGAGTGGTTGAGTGTTGCTGTGCCCCGGGTATGTTTTGGGGGTGCAAGCACGGACGTTGCAAACGGCAGGAACGGAGGGAGCGCGCGCCAAACCGCTGCAGAAGTGGCAATGCTCGAGAAACGAGAAGGCGTATGTTCCAACCTGGGTCGGCTCTGGATGCGAGATTCCACGAAGAAAAACGCGCCAAGCAAGGTGCAGTTCGGCAATCGTTTGTTGGGACACAACGACTATCGGAATGTGTTATCTAGAGAACGAGAGGATCGCACACGGTGAGAAGATATGCTACCTACCTATGAAGTCAATTACGCTGAGAAATAAAAATACCTATCAGATTTCTAGGAAATCCTACGGAATGTTCATGGGTATCCGTCGATGTGGCGCACGCCATCACGACGTCCGCAGTCATGCTTCCTCGCCATACCATAGATAGCTCTTGCAATAAGGTGACGATGCGAGGCCATGTGGACTTCGTGCCTCTTGGTGAAGGACAAGGAAAGATGCAGTGGATGGCACGACGCGTTGACGAGAAACAACAGATGGAAACAAGGAATCAGGCAGACTGCAATACGCAAAGAGAACCATATCCATGGTGATCATTGCTATATGGAGATAGATACAGCCAGGAAATCCAATTCGATGAGAGACTTGACGGTACTAATGGCTTTGCTGCAGGCTGGCAGTGGATGAAGTGAAAGACGAAGTCGCGACGAAAGCCGACGCTTAATCCCGGTACTGCAGGGATCTTAAAGACATTGACCACTCATGTCACCTGATGTGCACAGCAGATAACCTTTCGGAACCTTACGCAGCCTCGTCTCCTTCAGGAATACTGTGCATCATCCAACCACATTTTCGCCGAATATCACTAGCAATGCAGACTCACTTAATCTTCCATGAAGATGCATGTGAGAGTAGAAGGGTAATTTTTGATTCTCGTCTCGACACTCTCCCTAATCGTTTCATTTTTTGAGCCTATCCTCCATGAACATTGAACCCTGATGCCATACAGATTGCGCCGAATGTGTTTGCCAGATATCGAAGAAGAAAATCCAAAGACCAATTATACCTTATGTCCCACCACCCTCCCGGACCGGCGTCGCCCTAAGTCGAGGTAATTTCCCATGAGAAACCGAAACCTGAAACCCCCGCGGCCATCCGCCTGACACGCGGATGCATGACAAACAGCTCCCAAGACGAAAACGCAATATCCCAGAAAGCAGGAGGCGCCCACCTCTGCGCATCTCCGAAAAAGCACTAAGAGGTATTCGCGACGAGGACAAGAAGAAAAATTTTGCGCCGACCCCAGCAACTCCAGTTAAACATATCCTCGTAGCACACATGGTTCAGCAACAACGCATAAAAACCTCGTAAATCCCAAACGTATTGGACAGCGAAGGTAGAAGCAATCCCAAAGCCTGAAGATGGAAGGGTAGTTAATACAGGGGAAAGCGAAATGAAGACCAGAATCCAGATTAAACACCAGAACCAGGTGTTGTTCTATGCGTGGCTCGATATTATGGGTTTCGTATCAACAGGTTCAGACTTGTGGTCGGGCGAATGGCTTTCTCGCTTCGTATCGTCTCCAGAGTTTGCGACTTTACCGCAGCCTTTCACGAGGATATGTCGCTAAGGGAGAGTCAGCACGTTCGTGTCAGCAAATCTGGATAAAGGCTCGACGTACCTTGAGAGCGTCCTTGCGCGAGAAACTCTTTTCGCAATGAGTGCAGGGGAAAGGCTTCACCGCCAGATGAATGCGCTTGTGTCGCTTCAGGTCGTGGTTACGGTTGAAACTCTGAGGGCACTGGTCGCACTTGAATGGCCTGTCGTTCGTCGCCTGCTGCTGATGGGGAGGATGACCCAGGAAGTGTGGTATGGCAGCCGCATGGCCACTGTTGAAACCCTGCATCATACCAGGGTGCACACCTCCCACCAAAGCCAACTGCCCATTCGGATTGTTGACGTTGGAGAACACTGGAGCCGGACCGGGGACGTACGAAGCATATGGTCTTTGATAACTGTGTGGTGAGGGACCCGGAGGGTTCGAGGGTATGGACGGTATCGCGCCATGCGACACAGCCGGAGACATTCTCGGTACGGAGCCCCCCGCGCTTATGGGGCTTTGCTGCGTGGGTGAGGGTCCTGTCGAGTAGGGAAAGGTGGGTTGCTGTGGGGTCGTAGAGGGCTGATAGTTGTAGGTTGGCGTGGGCGGTGGGCGGAAAGGCTCCTGGGTATGTGCAGGCGACTGATGGGGAGCCGAACTCGATACAGGGGTTTGTGCACTCATCATGGGATGAGGCTGCTGTTGCGCAGACATGGTTGGCATATTTGGCGATCCAGATGTTGGCGGAAAGGGTGGCAGCTGCTGGTTCATTTGGTAGGGTGGCGGATTCAGCCCTTTGCGCAAAGTAAGTGAGCCTTGGTTCCCGAGCTGACGATCATTCTGCAGTGGAGCAAACGTACCTCCTCGGGCATGTTGAGCGTATTGACTTTGCTGCGACTGCTGCTGTTGTTGTTGTTGCTGCTGCTGCTGCTGCTGCTGCTGCTGCTGTTGTTGTTGTTGCTGTTGCTGCTGTTGTTGAGCAGAATAGCCGTAATGGCTGGAGCCCTGGGAAGGTGGCGAATAGATATAGTTGCCATTTGAATAAGGCATCGTGGTCGAATGCGCACTGCTTGTTGACACACCAGAGGATGGACTTATCACGTCACCCGGGATATTGTTTGGAGGGGTAAGGAGGTTCCCAACGCTCGCAATTGTCGCTGGAGGCTGTGACGATTGTGAAGCGTTGAAGGATGGATACTTGTGCATCGGTGGTGGGGGTAGCTCGAAATTGCCCAACTGAGCGGCGTGAGGCCTCCTCGTCGCAAAGCTTGGAGGTGCACCCATTGGGTCAGACCCAGGATGCATCGACGTCGGGTGAGCCACTGCAGCAGCCACGTTTGCGGTTGTGTCCCGGATAGGTCCTAACGACCTACCAGCTTCAGAGGATGGGGGAGTTGGAATCGACTGCAGCTGTGACGCTGCAAATGGCGGCGAGGAGAAGTGTGCGCCTGGCCAATAGAGTCCACGTGAGGACTGGGAGGGATCCACGGAGGGCAACCGACGGCTCGTAGCCCCGAGGCGTAATGTGGAAGGTAAGATGTTTAGTCGAGGAGGACAAGATGCTGACGATGTGCAGACAGTGGAGGAGGGGGGATCTTGTAAAAGGTCTTCTGCGAACACAGACGCCCAAGCGGTTTAGATATTCTCCAGCGGTGTTCCCGACCAGGCTATCGTCCTTCCAGATGGCGGAAAAGCTGCGATGAGCAAGCGGTTGTGGTTATGGTACCTGCGTAGGCTCTGGCGGGCAGTAATACCGACGGATGCACGCCTCTCCGGAAAGCTTCTAGAAAGTCTCAGTCGCTACGCAAGATCAGTGGTGGTTCTCGCCGCAGACCGAAGGAAAATGGCGTACAGTGCAGCAAAAGCAGATACTCGTGGAACCGTGTCTCCAACGAGGGCAGCGCTGGTAAGGGCCCGATTTCCTGGTCGCTGAGACGTGGTGCTACCAAGGCGGTCGCACGCGCTGTGAGAATGTCGCTTTTTGGTCAAGAGGTTAACCCTTCTGCTATGAGGGTGCTGGAGGGGTGGTCTAACAAGGCCTGCGGTCCAAAGGATTGGCTAATGGCTAAGCCTGGCGGCACTCTAACCACAGCACTGGGAGCGTCGTCGACTTCCGTTTCGGGCGAAAGGTACAGAGGAGATGGCAGGCAGCGGGATCCACGGTAGGGGCGTTGCAAGATCTGGTGTTGCACGTTGACGATGGTGGAGTCCCGTGGTCCTGTGGGCGTCGGAGTGTATAGATGGTGGTGGTGAGGCGCGCGGGCAGCGGCGATCTCTCCTTGTTAAGCTCAGTACCTGGGCGCCCTAGGGAAGGATGGCGGATTCGGGCTGGACCTCTGCTGGACCAAAAGGCTTTTTGTTCGCCGTGAGCCGGTGGAGAGGTGGCCCTCACGTATATGTACGGTCAGGCTAAGCCGTCAGGGTTGGGGTTCGCGTGGCTGCTCTGGCGGGCTGGGGGCTTCTTGACTTTCAAGGGCCCTCTGGAACCAGGTGATAGGGTTCGTCCGAGCTCCCTAGGATCCAGATCGGAAATGGGAGATGAAGGGCACGAGAGCAGGCAGGCCACAAGGAGGCAGGCGACGGCGCTATTCACACGCACCTTGACGCAACAGGGCAAAGCAGACGAGACACGGCAGAAGGAACGCGATGACTGAATAATAAACTACACCGTTCAGGTTCGGTTTAGAGAGGCCAGACGACATGGGGGCAGCAACAATGCACTGGTGCCGGGGGTGAAAGCACATGCCAGCCCCAGACCCTGTCGCGGCCCTCTATTCGGAGTCGCTGGCGTGCGGGAGGGCTTGCACCAGGGCAGCGAAGGCGCGCTCGCTTGCGCCGGGCCGGCCAAAGTCAAAGAGGTGTTCATTATTCGCACGGGGAGATGTAGTGATGTGAGGCCGTGCTGCCGCTGACCTCGCCGGCGCTCCTTTGATGTCTTGGGCGCGTGAGGACATGGAGGCTATGCGGCTCCCTGACCCAGGACGGTGGCACATCGAGCGCGAGACAGACAAGAAAAAGGGCATTTGTTTTTTCCAAGGTACCAATGGTGAGGGAGGCAGATGGCACTGAATCCACATCCACTCATGGTGCGCCGGGACTGGCGCCAACGAACCCGCGCCGACTGATTCTGCACGGACGAGGTCTGGCCATTTGCGAGCCTTGCCAGCGCCAGCAGACCAGCAGACAAAGCACGCTGCTGCCCATACAAAGAAAGCGGCCGCCCCTCCTCGCGTATCTCGCCGGCGTGGTGGAGGAGCAGCCAATGCGCCTCGGCGCGAGGGTCGGTGGTTGTGCCTTGCGGGCGTTTGTTGCTGGCGACGAAGGCTTGTGTTTGGAGACGCGGTCGCTGGGAGAGCCGCATCCCGTCACGATTCACACCAGGCGCGCCGCCCGTCACGTCTACCCCAGCGTCAAGTTGGGACGCTCAGCGCAAGTGACAAGGGAGGGAAACCAGAGGGCCAGCTGGGCCAGGACGGGCAAGGCCGCGGACTGTGCTTCGGCGACCAATACGCGCAGGGGCCCTCGAGCTGCTCTGCTGACGACAAGGCTCGCGCTTCGTTCAGGTCGCCGGGTTCGCGCTAGCTGGATACGAGCACATGATTGACTGATTCACGGCGCCGATGCGGGAGCGGCTGCTTGGTGGGCAAAAGAACAGAAGAGGGCAGCTTTGGATCGACAGCTGGCCAGGACAGGGTTTCGAGTTTCCACTTGATTGATCTCATCTGGCGAGGTGACGGTGTGCCAGGCCAATATGCGGTACAATTAACGAGCGCTCGTCCCGGCTACCACACACGCTGGCCCCAGACTCGCCGGTCGCTGGGTCGGCGGGCTATTTTTAGGCAGGCCTGTATTGCACGGCACGTGTCGGGCCCGGCTGGGGTGGTGCAATAAGCAGCAGGCCACCTTGCTGCACTCATCTCTCACCATCCCGCTGAGCGAGCACCGCGTCGCGCGCACTGGCAGATCTCCACGTGGACCATGCAACTTGTTTTCGGCTTATCTTATTCTACGTGCGCCTGTCCGGGGCCATGGTCCATGGTGAGTTCTGGTCGACGATAGCATGGCGGCCAGCATCCGGCGGCGCGCGAGCACGAGGCGTCCTTTGGCCCATGGAGTGACAGCTGGCGTGCCCGATGGCCGGGAGAGCAGAGGACATGGCCCAAGACTTGGACCTCGCGTTCAAGCGCCATAATTCCAATGCACCCCTTGCTCTGCCGTCTGCTGTTTTGCTGTGCACCAAGGTCCCAGCCGCGGACGTGCTCGACTGCATGCCAAGAGATGGTAGCCGCAACCGACGCGCTCATGGCTGCTCAGGTGCAGAGCGGAGGCGTGCGATGGCGTTGTCGGACAACGTGGGACAGCCCTGGCAGCGGCAGCAGAAGCCAGCAGCCAGCAGACGAGCGGCCGGGAGAGACGTGGTGCTGGAACATTTGAACATGACCCCTACCGAAAGCCATATTGCATGCATGGCCGTGCGGGGGAGGGCGACGACGAAGCAATACGGACGAGATACCGCACGACTCGGAATGGGCCCGGCTCGCCTGCCAGAGAAAGTCGTATGCCATTTCAAATGGCGCGCTGCTGTTGAGAGATGAAGGACTACTTTGCTTCATTCGAGTCCTCGTAACACGCAGCTGCAGCTAGCAATCCTGGCTGCCGGCAGCGAATGGCGAGCAGCCTCAAGCGAGACTCTGGCAAGATAACCAGCCCCCCGTACCGGCCCCGGCCAATTCACTGCTGCTGCACGCCTGCGACTTGAGGCCAGCGTCTATCTCCCCGCTTCCCCTAAAGGCTACTCGCCGGGCGCTGCTGGGACCGGAGCCTGTCGGCGCGCTCTCGTGCAGCTCGCGCAGCTCGCCCCAGGTCGGATGCCAGTTCGTGCAGTCGCGCGAGCTGCACCAAACAACGGCCTTCCCTGTCCGCACCCAAGTCCAGCCCTCTTGCGCGCAACTGGCCCATCCCCTCCGCCGGGTTCCTTTTCCCACGCCATACTATGAATGTGCTGTGTTGATTAATCCACCTAGCTTATTTCGACTCCCACCTCGCTTTCGCGTCGTCGCGCCTCCTCCGTGCGTCCCCCGCCTGCCCGCCCTTGCCATGCTTGGTCCTCCTGCAAGTGCGAATCCGTCATCAGTTCTCGCTTCGCATCTCATCTCTGGACTGCTGACTACTCCATTGGCCTGGTCCCTCTTGCACATCACCATGGCCCTCTGGCCCTCCGGCCCTCTCGCTCTCACCTTAAACCTTCTGCGCGCCGCCCAGGGAGCTTTCGTTGGCGTACGCCTGGCTGCTTTTGGGCTGGCCCTCGGCCCTCTTGGCTTTCCTGCCGGCCCCTGTCACACGCCTGGCTGCACAACTTAATTTTGACACGGATCACATTGGTGTTTTGAACCGCCACCCAGCCTTTCCCCATTCCGCCCCTGGCGCTTTGAGCTCTGGATCGGGACGCCATGGACCAAGCCCGACCCGTGATGTTGGGACGCTGGCGATGCCACCAAGACCACCTCCCTCGACCTCCCCCGTCCCGGCTGCGGGCGGCGGCGCCCACGTTGCGAGCCTCAGACTCCCAGGACGCCGGATGCTCTCAAGCCCACCTGTTGCTTCTGCTGCAGGCTTGATGGAGATCCTCGAGCCCACGCCAGAGCCACCCTGGCCGTTGTTGACACTGGCCCAGCATTCGCCTCCTGGACTCGTCCGGGGCATCCAATGGGCAAATTTACCAGCCTGCTTCAAGAGAAACACCGCAGCTGTGTTTGCACTACGAGTAATGTGCAGTAACTGAAATGACTGCAAATGCACCCCACGGCCCTTGAACATGCAGCTTTTATCTCGGAAAGCGTTTCTCCCTGTGTGATGCACCGTAAGAGACCGCATCAGGCATGTTCTGCGGCTGCTCCTCGAATCAATAGTCGCTCTTAATCTTAGGTCGGGCCGCGCCCGCTTCGCCAATCCCTGCTGTGTGCTGAAAATCGACCGACTGCATTCAAAGCATGTTTGGACTCCAGGTCCCTCGCTTTCTGGACCGCACCTCGTTTCTGCGTCCAGCAGCAGATTCGGCTCGGCGTGAAATCTACATGAGAATTTCTCTGATTGGCGTTTCGCCCTCGTTTTCGTCCTCCACGGCTTCTGCCGGCGAGCAAAGTCACGGAAAATGCCTCGCGAAATTCGCCTCTTCTTTCCGCATCAGCAAAACTCTGTCAACATTACTCTCCTGGATCCGGCTCTGTTTCTCTCTTCTCCGAGACCGTTTCGCAAGGGCTAATATTCAACGTTCGTGGGCGCTTTTGTCTTTCCCGGCATGATTCAATGCGAGTGCTCTCAAGCCTGCGGGACAGTTTTACTCTGTACCTGCGTCCACCATGTGAAGAATCGTTCAATATGCCTTGGTGGCAGGCGCCAGCATCTCAAGCTCCACCTGGGGCTCCCGTTGATCGTCGAGCTTTGGCGTGTCCCTCATTGCCTGAATCAGTGGCCACCGGTTATCGTCCCCGCTAGGCTGGACGCCATTCAAGCCCACCGTCCGCTGGTCTCGATCGTGCAGATCCGGCAATCAGGATGTACACAGGGAACGCCCACTGTTTCGCCAGTCTGCCGCTGCGGAATCGCCATTGTCTCGTCAGGAGAGCAATCTCGGTTCGGCTTCAGCTCCTGCAGCACTATGCATCTTGCGGGTGCTTTTGCGGGCATTCAACGGGCTCAAGCTGTGTTCAGACACTTGCTTCGACTGCGCGCATATGCTTTCGTTGTCTATCACGGAGCCCGAAGACGGCAGCACCAGAGCCATTCCAGTGAGGGTCCAAGCCGCCATTATAGTGTGGAGTATGACACAAGCCTGTCATTCGCGGTGAGCATGCAGCAGCGTGGTGGATGACCCTCTGGTTGCGGGAGACCTGACCAATCTGCTTGTCTCCAGTGTCCACATTTCCGTGTCTCTCACGCTGCGTTCTTGGATACAGCATAACTCCGCCAATCGCGGTCACCAGGACATGCCACTGAGCCGTTTCCTTGAGCATCGCCTGCTTTGTCCGAGCTCGAGCACATGCCCGGTCGGCGGGCCACTTCGCCTCCACGGTGAATATCATTTCTTCTTCGGTATGCAACGCATTTTGCAGAGCGCTACGGGTTTTCAACACCGTTCAGAAGAGTAAGTCACCAGGCAAGCGGCGACTCTGCACAATAACTGCACGAGTATCAAGGTTACGCCTGTACGATGCAGCAGAGGATAATAAAGCAACTGTACGCAAAAAGTCGTACGACTTTGCAGATATTCATCATGCATGCATTTCCAAATATGGCCCGCAAACCCATAGCATTCCTTGCTTTTCCCTGGATCTCGAACTCAATTCCTACCGCTCAAAGAACGGCCCCTATCGGCGCGTGCTCGCTCGCGAAATCTCGTACATTTTTCAGCTCCTTGAACGCGAGCCGACGTTGACTGACTACTCAAACAGGCATACGTAGTGGCGCCCAACGATATCAAACGCCTTTTATTTCCAGACAAAGAAGCCTTCGCCTCTCCGATTCACTAAGAACACTAGTGCGCTATGTACTTCTGCTTTGCCGTCCATGCGGAGCGCTCATCCTTGGTTTATCGATTGCACGATCTATCGATTGCAAGACAATCGACAACCCAAGTAACCCAGGAACCCGTTTTCTCTCGCGGCAGCTTATTGCTTACTGCCGCTTACCATCCACGTGCAGCCCCGGCTACTATCAGCACTTTCTTTGCCGTGCCATCATTTGGAGCATTTCCCGTCTGACATAATGGCACGCTCTTGGGGCCGGTGGGCGTGTGACTTGTTCTCCGCCCTGCTTAGTCGGCGCTTCTCGGTGAGCAAATGATAACTGGACCCAACACCGGCTTCACGCGCTCACCTCAGAAACAATCCCTCGTGTTATTGCTTAAAACGGAGAATACGATTAGGGGAGCATGGGTGTACATGCATATTGATCTTGGCGCTAACGTAGTAGACGCGAGAATGGAGACAGGAGAATAGCATTGCCCCCCTTGCCGTGCAGGTCGAATCTGTAGCGCACACTGGATGAGTTATCCGTGGCGCGGGAATCTACGCGCTTTTTTCAGTCGGCAAGCGGCAGGCGTGCGAATTGCCTTTGCATCAGCAACAGTGCCCTCAGGCAGACTTCAACGGCGATGTTATCCTGGCGCTTGAACGCTGCCTATCCTATGTCTAGAAAGAGCACCGATGCTGTGAAGACTCGAGCAGACCACACCTTATCGGCGCTGTCTAAGCGCCGATCGACTCTGAGAAGAGTACTCAGCTTACAAGCGAAGGTGTAGCGGTGAAGGCTACGGACTCCAGCCCGATGTGGGCACGCAAGGCAAACTCTTACCACACCAACTGAAGAAGTCGACCTTACTGATCGAGGCAAACCACGCAGTCATTGGCTTTCATTCGCCGATGTGCACTAAATAACACTGCCTCAAAACAGTGGGGCGAATACTGGCGTCAACGTCAACGTCAACGTCAACGCAACGAACCTAGATGGTCCCTCGTCAGCTATTGCTGGTGACAGCACTTGCTGGAAGGCGGCACGAACGTCGACATGTCGACTGACTGCTTTAGGGTATCGCTGGCCTCGACGAAGCGCATTGGAGATGAGGCCAGGCGTAACGAACTCTGTCGACGTGCCTCATTCCAATAGCTTCACGATCCTACGCGACGAATGCTCTTCCAGGCGCAGTCTGCGAGCCGTCCAATGTCTCGATCGGATCCCTTGCGCCGGCATCGAGAGGTCCCGCAAACAACTTTTCCCTCCATAAACGTCACTGCACGCAGACGGAAACACCGCATACCTTCCAGTAGTACATTCGGAGCCGTGGGGTCTGGTTCCTCGCCCCCCTAGGAGCAAGACTGGTCGGGCCGTCAGTGGGAAAGGTCCGGGATAGTGTCTATCGAAAGGCATGAGCCGTGTAAATCCACGCGCTCATCGAGGACTTGGAGGTCAGGACTGGAAACGTAGCTAGCCGGCTCAATACCACATTCTATGCCTTTGCTACAGTTCCTTAGGTGCATCACGTACTTCTCGATGCTCTCCTTATCATGCTCCCCTTCATCTTGTCTTCCTTTACGTCGTCCTCCTTGCCGAGCTCGACTGCATTCCCGATGGTCGTGGCTAACGATTTGTAAAGTGCATTTGCCCTCGTCTCCTAGGCCAGCCTCTGCCCGGCACGCCTCGACTCGCGACCGACTAGTTGTGCTTCACGAATCTACCTACCTTCCCAGTCCTCGACACATAACGCGGTCTGCGTGTCGCGGATAACTTCTCGAGACGCGCTCCTCGGACAGATGCTGAGGACATGTATCTCTCTCCCCAGCGTCTCATGATGATGCTGTGTCTGCATACACCGACCTAAAAGCGCCCACATACCCCCATCCTCGACCCTGCCGTTGACGACATCCCCGGCCCTTGTAGCAGTTGACCGGAACTCTGTTGTCCGCACAATCTGTGCAGTAAGCTGGGGTCTGCGAACGGCTGCAAACGGACGCGGGTGTATCGGTATTACCTCTCTCACATCTCTTCAGGGTAGGTAGCTTTGCGACTGCAGCAAACAAAGGAGCGCCGCTTGCGACTGTCCTGCACATAGCGACTCGGACTCCAAAACTGGGGGACGGTGCGGGTATGGAAGGACCTAGTTGAGGGTAGTTGTTAGACAGGCTGGGGATTCATCTCCGCCGGCAGAGTGTATCGGGTCCTTCTATATTTGAGATGATGGGGCGGTCGTCCTTGCTTGGAATTTGAAGACGGGTGTGATGGGGAAGCATGGGTTTGATGTAGGTGTGTGATCGGGGAGATTTGGATTTACACTTCGATAGACGGAACTGCTCGTAAGTATAGGTGTCCTCCCTGGTCGAATCGTCAACTCATCAGCCAGTCCAACTTCGGAACTCTCGATTATTGATGGATCTTGAGCCTGGTGATAGCATTTCGATGTCGGTCCTTGTATCCCCCTTCTGTTCCCCAGCTACTAACCTCCAGTAAATAGGTTGCTTAAACACAACAGCCCGGCGAGAGTGCGCTCAACCGTGATAACCCAGGCCTGATTTCGAGTATGCCAGGCGGCCACGACGGGCTTTGGCGGAATACACGAATTAGACCACCTCATCTCCGAATATCGAACACCATCGTTTTGCACAGTCCGAACGTGGTGACTCGCAGCTTGAAACCGCCATGTACTACAAAGTACAGGGAAAACCTTTCGTATCAACATCGGATGAGGGCGATATCACACGTTTACACAAGGTCTAGACTGTTGTATCATCGTCTCCGAGTTATCTGCGAACAGCTCAAAGGGCGGTACGAGACTTGAGCAACTCGGTATACTTGGGTTCTCCGAACTCGAGCTTTACTTCCGTAAGCTCCACAGACGGCTAATTCCTCCTCCGTCGCTCCTGGACCTTCAATGATGTGGGTGCAGATTCTCGGAAACAATGCCTACGATGTCATCTAGGAGGCTTTGTGGAAGGCTCGATGCTGTTTCCGATGTCAGACTGAACGTAGATGTACCAATGGGCCGGAAGAGTGTTGTGCCCTCGGGAAGAGATTGGCCGCGATCTACCCTCGTGTTCTATATCGCAACCGAGCACAATACTTTGAACAACGCATACTTTGCCTATCGTCATCGACGCAGAAATCTTCGGCGCAAAGCTTGTGTTTGCATATCTGGCGTGAAGCATTTCTGAGATCGTGTTGGTCAGGCGCCCTGGGCTAGTAGCATCGTGATAGGAAAGAATTGGACGCTAAAGAAGGGACGCCTTACACGGACCCTGCATCGGCGGATAGATCGGCGATATCGAAGGAACAACGGATATCGTCTACGAAGACGGCAAGACGCGCTCGCGAGATGGTAGTCTGGGGATAGCTCCTGCGCACTGTGGGGCCCTTGAGCGTGGGTCGTGGGTTCGAGGTAGATAACGACCAGGCCGCTCCTTCGAAACATCTCCGGCGCTCCACAAGGCGCATGCCGTTACGGCAGATCCATGGACGGCTCATCTCATCCAGTGGCTTCGAATGCACTGCCTGGAGACGACCAAAGAAATGATGCTACCGAGGGAGAGGGCTGTACGATGGAGCTGCGGCAAACAGGTGGCGAAGCCAATCGTGAAGCTAAACACTCACTCTTGGGGAATTCCCATGTAAGACCCCAGATTCGAATTTATCCTTTGCACTGACCCGGCAAAGCCCCTTCTAAAAAACGAACAGCCGCCCACCGCTACGCAATCCGACGCCCTCGAGCTCTGCAATATGCCTACCGCTCCCGGATAATCAGCGTAGGGGACTTTGAACGCCGCCTAGCAGCGGACTCATCTGCATTAACCAACGCGGCAAAGAAGAGCGCTCTCGAAGACGGCGATCTGGAAAAGCAGCGCGAAGCGTCTCGATCTCTTCATCATCACCGTCGACGAGGGCGTGCTGCTGCTCATCAAAGGCAGACACCTGGGCATCGGCATCACCCGTACAGCGTCCGTGCCCATCTGGGCGCTGCTCATCTACTTCCAGCTTGTCTTGGTCTACTTCAATCGCGACTTGAGCATGTACTACATCCCCGCAGTGCGAGAGCGCGAGTGGCGCACTGTTCTGTGGATTGCGTGCCATATACCGCTGTTTGCGAGCTTCTTGATGGTGAACGCTAGCATCATGTTCATGCTCAAGCACACGGCCAGTGAGCCGCTGTCGGAAGAAGAAGTCGCGGCGAAGTTGACACAAGCTGTCTGGGGGGTTGCTGCGTCTTTGGGCGTGATCATGTATAATATGACGGTGCTGGCACTGCTGGATGAGAGCAGGGATCCGCCCGGTACGCTTGCGATTAACAATAGGTACGTGAGGCTGGCGGGGAGGCTGGTCTATATTGCCATTGTGTGCTCGGTGCCCGTGGTGGATGGGTTGAGCTTAAATGCACTTTTGGGTATTGCGGGGGGCTCGCTGGTCGGGGTCATGTTATGGGCGTGGAACTTAAGTCTTGAGAAGGGTGGCAGGTTTGTGGAGCCGAAGGGTTTGACGCGCATGATGGACGAGCATAGGAGGAAGGAGTTGGGTGCGTGAATATATTGCGGTATCCCACGTCATCGGACTACTCTAGTCAAATGTATGACTCCAAATCCTTCCAGCGAGTGCAACTAGTAGTCATCGTCCGCAATATCACACTCCTTGTGTTGCCCTCTTGCATGCATATCCGCATGGATTGTATCAACCCCTTTTCGAGTCTCGACAAAGTAGTCGACGGAGAGTGCATGTCGTCTTGGGACAAAGCCAACCGCTCTTATAAATCTTTGCGTTCTTCTTTGCGAACTTTTGGAACCTGAACATCCCTTGAAGAGCGAACGCAGACATAAATAGTGACTTTAGGCCTCCAAATCGGGTCCAAGACCGCTCATGCTAGACTTAAGCGTCTCTCCAATCAACTCCGCGCAACCGTCCATGTCCTGTGAAGACTCGTGTCTTCTACAGGGCGCTTTTAGCACATTTCAATCTCTTTCAGTATGTGCCTGGGTGGAGGCCGATCACTACCATTAGCGACAGCAACACTGCCTCAAGGACTTCACTCGAGCCCATGCGGAGTTCAGGAATTGATTTTAGTCGCGCAGAGGCAATGCAGAAGACGGAAACACATCCGTTGTCTCATCTTGCATTTTGAGTGGCCAGCAATGAGCCGCATACGCACCATTTCTTCTGGTTTTGAAAGCATTTGGAAGAACTGGTGCAGAAGTGTGCCTTCTAGCAGACTGGCTCTGAGCAGAGGCTTTATACCCAAAGATGGCTGATTAAGCAGGATTCTGGGGCGATGTGGGCTCCGGTTTTCTGGACTTGGGAAGTTGGTGATGATAGTGATGACCATCGACGGCAGATGGGGTTGGCGGCCACCAAGTCCTCGGCATCTACAGAATAGTCCCCTAAAGTTCCGTCGATTGTTATGCGTTACAGAATATTCTTCGATACCTTTTGAGTTATTCGCCGGTCATGAGACTATGCAGCTCTCTGAACATTTGTTCTCAAGTTTGTCAAGACGTATTTCGCAACTTGCACACCCCATCCGGCCCATACACCAGCCACATAATCTTTCCCCTAATCACGAGTTAGCTACACGCACAGCACAAGCCCAGCTCACCACCCAGTCCCCGTGACCCCATCCGCCTGACTCCCCACACGTCACACAAAGTCCATGCTTCTTCACGCCATCCTCCTGTACCCCCCAACACACCTTCGTACCCACAGCCAACTCATCCTCGACCCGGTCTTCGGGTCGCTCCTAGTCTCAGCCTCCCAAGCACAACCCAAACTCCTGGGAGCAAGCCACCATCCACCATGTCTCAGCAGCGCGACACCAATCGGAGAGCGCGGTTCCATGGTTGCACAAGGACCAACGAGCTGTGCCACCATGCATTTTGGAGACGCGAGTACCTGGGTTCCGAGGAGGGACGAGGTGGCACGGAATCGATGGTGTAGCGGAGGTACGTGATCGGTGGAGGTGTCACGGCAAACGGGCGAAAGCGGTGGAACATGCGTCGGTGGAGAGTGAGGCGGGTGGCAACGAGGAAGGGCGCCGTCGTACGTCTGTGCGAGGGTCTGGGGTTGTGCCAGATGATGAACCTCTGTGGTCTTATTATAGAGATTTGATATTGCATACGAGTTGGCGAATGCGAGATGTCTGGGTTCTAGCTTGTTTCCACGTTGGCTGGCAGTAGCTCAGTCAGAGTCGTGATGACGCTATCAAGCTGGGACCTCTGTGCGCCAAGTTGGTCCCAGTCTCGTACCGTGAAGCCGAGTTCGAGATACCTCCTGAGCACTCGACGTCGCAAAGCACCCACAGCAATGGAAAGTTGAGCGCGGGTAAACTCCAGGATGCAGCCAGCCGAGTCTGACCTGCATACCCTGGGGCCTGCGCATCATCATGTCCTTGCCCCATGCCATGCATGCCATGTCCTCTTTGTTGGTGCCGCCCTGGTGGCCTTTAGCTTCCTATATCACTACTTATATCATATCAGACTGGCACTATACTGGACCCTAAGCCAGCGCTTACCAGACCCACTACCACGTCTAACTCAAATCGAGTACCTATCTCTACACCGCTATTTTCCGTTCGACAAGATGGACTACCAGGAAATACCCCACCTTCCCGCCTCCGACCCCTCTAACGCGCAAACGTACAATGCGCGTTGTCACTGCGGCACCTTGCAGTACACCGTGACGCTCTCGCCTCCTCTGGCTGCACAGAAGGTGGTGGACTGCAACTGCTCTGTTTGCTCGCGCAATGGGTACTTGACCGTGTATGCGTTGCGCGAGCGGGTTAGTGTGGTGAGCGGTGAGGAGACGCTGCGGTCGTATGGGTTTGGGGAGAAGAGGGTGATGCATCGGTTTTGCGGGAGGTGTGGGAGTAAGGTGTGGTTTGATCCGGGCCTTGGGCAGGAGTTGGGAGAGGGGACGGATTTGTTGGGTGTAAATGTGCGTTCAGATTTCTGAGAGATGCGGACCAGTTGCTGATGGGTATAGGTTCGGATGTTTAAAGATGTAAAGGTCAATCAGTTGAATGTTGTGGAGTGGGATGGGCAGAATAGATCGGACGCATTGCCGGGCAGCGGGCTCTCTTTGGGTGCAGACTTTCGTCTCCTCGGAGTGAATATGTAGAACGCTTCTTCTCTCGTCGCATAATGTCGTAGTGATCGTGGAGATGGCTCAGAGAAGCGAGCGCCGTTTGTCGATTATGCATGGGATGCTCCACCACGCCAAGAAACGTGAGCCTCGGTCTCGGTGATGGACCCAGATAGCTCCCAGCTCCAAGTCTTCCAGCACACACCAGTCCACGCCCCAATAAGTCAACATGATTCGACCGCGCATCTTTCTTACCCATCCGTCGCTGCTCCGGCTGTACATATCTCGCAGTTGTCCCCGCCGATATGTCCAAACCTCCGCGATCCCCGACGCAGCCCCGCGCCCACGAAGACGCTTCTTCCGCCTCTCGTACCTCTGGTATGCCTTCATGTTCGCCTCAGGCTCCAGCCTAGGCTTTCTCATCCGATCATTCGCGGCGCCGCTGCCATTGCCACTCCCAGGAACGCGCGAGGACGACATGGCGCTACAGGTGCTGGCATCTGACATGGACGCGCTCCCCATCGTCAAGACAATGCGCGCGCAGGGATACCACCTACACTCGGATGCACCTCTGACAGAGGCTGGGAAGGGCGCACACAAGGGCTGGCTAGAATTGGACATCAAGCGGCACATTAGCGAGTCTCCAGAGGACTGGGGGACAACGACGCGGACAATCACGAGCCAAAGCATGGCGGGGTTCAGGGGCTTGGGGGTCCAAAGGGCGTGGTGGAATACCGACACGAGGGAACTGGTGGCTGTGGTGTGGATTGGCCGTTCGATAAGTGGGTGGCCGGGGCTGGCGCATGGAGGTGGTATAGCGACGATATTCGAGGATTGTATGAGCAGGATGGTCGCTGGGCCGAACAAATCCTTGGGTGAGTATGCGATGTCCTCAGGGAGACCATATCATTGCTGACAGAGCCGCAAGATTCGATAGAGCGACCCACGTCCATCAGCGTGACCTACGCAAAGCCCACGAATTCCACAAACTTCTACGTCCTCCGAGGGTCGTTTGCGAAGCCACGAATGCCACAGGCTGCACCGCCGCCGGATCCTGAGCCAGCGCCTGCCAAGTCATGGCTTCCATTTTGGAAAGACCTGACGAAGAAGGAACCTCCGGCGGCGGCGCAACGAACGGTGGAGATCGACGGAACACTCGAAGATCTGAATGGCATGCTGTGCGTACGAGCCAAAGGGACATTTCCTGTGGCAGGATGAAGCGGTTCACTCGACGAGGGAGGATACAAGAAAAACAGACATCCGAATCCTGGTGGATAGCAGGCGTCTGCTCCTGTAGCCAGGCTCAAAGATCCCAGAGTCGACACCAGTGGCTGTTGATACGTGGAAAGGAACTAGCTCATCCACGAGCCGGGCTGGAGGCTGCCATGGAGCGCTATCAGACATGGGCCCGCGATCTTGATCGTTTCAGATGACAAGCGACCCGTCTTCCAGTGTTCACAACCAGTGCAGAAGCCTCGCAACGTCCGCCCAGGGGAGCTTGAGAAAATGACATCCACGTGCCCGACGCCTCATCCTCCAACTTTAGAACCCCAGACGGCTGATGCATCGTAAGTTCCAGGCGCTTCCCGAAGACCGGCCGAAAATACCATGACGACGACATGGGAATTCCAAGGCGTGTTCTGAAGTCGCGGTAAACCTTCCAACCTCCCTTTCCGAGCCTTGATTGCACCCTTGCTGTGGCGTCATCTCGACAGCCCGTTGCGCTTGGGCCTCGTCTATCCGAAGGATCGGAAATTCATGAGGGCTAAAATGATGCTCAATTTTCCACCTGTGGCTGGTAAAGCATCGACGTCAGGAGGCTGGTGTCAGCGAACTTGGCGCTACAGAGTTGAGGCGGTCAATATGCATCCTCCGCAGTATCTGTGCGTACCCGGGCGGAGAAGTCCTCATAGATGTTGTCTGCGAGATGCCCTATTGGCACGATAAGCCCAGCTGCACCACTCTTGTGAATGCAGTTGCAGAAAGAATTGCGCATCACGGCATATACACCCGGCACGGCTTACCATTTTGAAACTCCCAACCGTCGATACATGCGCCGCATCTCGATCGTGAGAGGTTCCAGCCACACCTGGCCCGCAGCGCACTTTACCCAAACGACTGCTATGACGGCATATGAGAAAACAAGCATGTGGCGCTGACGCACGAGACCAGGATTATCGCTGTGACACGTTGCCCCTTTGGGCGGCGGGGTCGTCAAGCATTACCGCATTTGTCCTCCCAGACTCAACGTCAGACCAAAAACCTGCTCTTTGTCCCCCTTGTTGTTTACGGCGCTGCAGCGGCAATGCGGATTCGCAGATTGCGCATGGAGGAAGAGTGGATTTGTGACTGGGCACGCGCCTGCGGGAAGCGAATGGTCTGAGCGCGAACGTGTGACAGAAAACACCTGTCTGACGTCACAATTAATCTGCGTGGCAGGTGCTGCCGTTTGTTTTTAAGACTCTCATCCTCTCCGCTCAAAGCACTCACCACAAACCACGGACCTACAACCACAACCACCTGTTCTGTTCATCCAGCATCCAAAGGCATAGCCTTCAGCGTAAGTGCCCGCCGTTGAACCAGACTTTTGTCTTTGGACTACGGCAGCTAACGCCTAGTGAAGGAACCAAACAAACCTACACCCAAAACCCCGCAACAACACCACACCAACCGACAAAATGGGCGCCGTAGTGTCCTGCGTAAGTTCTGCCACCTCTCTCACCTACCACCACCACCACCCCCCTTCCAAGCACATGTACTGACTGGACCGATAGATCCAATCCATCTTCCGCACGATCGGCAATGTCCTCATGGCCATCGTGAACGCCATCGGCGCCGCCCTCACGGCAATCATTAATGGCATTGTCGCCCTCTTCGACATCATCATCTCGTGCCTCACCTGCGGCCGTGGCGGCTCCCGTCGGCGCGGCATGAAGACGCGCACCACGCACCACACGAGTAGAGTCTAAGAGGGTCCCAGCTTTTGTCTCACCCGTGCTAAGAAGACACGCTTAGGGCGGATGAGGCGGGAGTTGGGCGTCTAGTCCGAGTGTACGATAGGGATTGTCGGGCCGACGGCGGAATGGGGTGGATATATCTGATGAAGGAAGGGAGGGAGGGGGAGGGGCGTAATAGGATGAGAATGGGGGATGAGGTGGTGGGAGCATGGCATTCTTGATGATGATGAGTCCGCATTGTACTGATACCCCACCTTTTCAATGACCTTCAACTTCAATTTTCTGCCTGTTGCTCGTAGCGTGAAGGTGATGATTGCATGTTGATTTCGCGACCGTTCTCGAACTGCCTATCACATTCCTATCACCCATCCTTGATGCTATGTAACCGCCCAACATTCCATTGCCTGCCTTCGGGATCCGGAAGCTTCCGGAAGGGATGGTCACAGAACAGCGAGAATCAGGAAGCCTAGTATATCTGGGGCTCTTTGCTTCTTCACTTGAGCAGAGGTTCATATGCCTGCCCTAACATCCAGGATTCTAGCTCCGGCCACATCGCATTCACGCACAACTTTACATCACTAGCAGATTCACAGCACACATTCGACATACCAAATCCGCTTCATTCAACCCGATACAGTATCTACATTCCTATTACCTCCCCCTTCAACCTCCCATCTCATTCCCAATATAACAAATATCCAACCAATTAACCATGCCATAATAATCCATACTATCCAGATCTCCCACAAAAACGCCAAGGCCACCTCCTAATCCGATATCGGAGGAGCCATAATGCATATGCGTCTAATATCGCTAAAGGTGATCCAAAGAAAAGGAATGTCATGAAGTCATGTCGTGTAATGCATAATCGTATTCGATGCTGGGATATCTCGCTTGAAAATGCAATGCAATGCCATTGCGCCGTAGGTGCTGTTAGCCCATGTTGTTGTGCAAGCTGTGAAGAGCGGATGACTGGCTAATGGTGATGTGGTGGTGGGGTATCGTTATTTTCTTGAAGCTTGGAGAGAGCTGTGGGGCGTGAGGATATCTCGCTAGTGGTGGTGTCTCTCATAGTCGTAGAATGCATGCGCCTAGTCCCCTTCATCTGAGGTGTTATCTCTCGTTCCCGTTCGAAGGGAGTGGTAGCGCGGGGATCTCATTCGTGCTAACCAGTGTCTGCAGCTGCGGTCTCGAATTCGACGCTGATCGGCGTCCAGGCCTGCTCTTCGGGCGATAGACCGGGCTCGCGTCGTGGCCCTCCGCAGGCGGCGATGGACTTGGGCTGATCGGGCGACCGGCGCTGAAAGGGCTCGGCTGCCGAAAGTCCTCCGTACTGCCGCCAGTCCGAGGGTTGATACCAGAGAACGTTCGGCTGTCAGGTCGAGATGTCCCCTCAGGGTTGTATTGCCACGAATTACTAATCGTGCGTCGTCGACCTGAGGCGTGCTGGTCGCTGAACTCTTGAGTGCTCCAGCTCGCACGATGAACGCGGGCGCCGTAGGGCAGGCTGGAGTATGACATCTGAGAGCGGATACTGGGGGCCATGCTGGGAGGTCTACTCCGCTGCCCTGGTGTCCCCTGCAGGGTTTCGCGAGACTGCTGTGGTAGGGAGATTTGTGAAAGCTCGCCGGTGATCTCGTTCATGAATTCGGAATCCTCATCTTCGATTTTGGCCATGCGCTTGAAAGAGTTGACGTTGAAATACGGGCCCTTCGGCCTTTCCGGCTCCGGTACGGGCTCCGGTGGAGGAGGTGGCGGCGGCTTTGGAATATCCTTCTCCTGGAAATTCATATGATCGAAGTATTTCGCGCGGATCGGCATCCATCCCTTTGGTCTGATCGTTTCGCGGTTTCGCATGACGGACATGTAACTGGTGCAGGCTCCTAGAATGATTGCGATCATGGTGACAATGGTCAGAACGCCTTGGATGACGATGATAACAATGCCAATGACCGTGGCTAGGATTCTTCCGAGGTTGAAACGGGTGTCGAATGCGATAGATAAGCCAGTCGTCATGATCTTGCTGATGCTGAGGAGGTATACCACGAGAATATTGAGGCGTTGGCCCTCGAAAGGGCGCAGGATGATGAGGCCAGTGAAGGCTGCGATTTCGATGACTAGAAGACCGACTACTTGGACCATGGGCATTGTTGATGCGCCTGCGAGGAAGCAAGCTCGCGTGAAGTCGTAAAACAACCAGATGATGAAGAACCACCACTTGGTCCTGCGAAAGCGTGCCGCCAGCCACCCAAACTTCTTCGTAAACTCTTCATCGTCGTGAATAGACTTCTCTTCGGATGCCGGGCGAACTCTCCACCATGCGAATGAGCCGGCGTAGGTCTTATCCTCGGACCGAGGGTATTCGCTATTTCGTGAAAAGCCGTACCAAGGGATGAATTTCAGCACCTTTCTCTTTTCGACGTTGAGGTGATCCGATTCGGAGACGTAGTTGCCACACTTGATCTGATAAAAGCATGCATACGCTGCGAGGCCACCCACACCAATGAGCATGACCAAAAAGACCACGCAAGCGACCGCAACGGGGCTGGCTGAGGACAGGTAGACGAATTGGAACATAGCCAGGAACATGAGGACGAAGAAACCGATCGTCAAGGTCCTCAGGACAACAAGCGCGGTGTAGCCAAGATAGTGTGCCCGAAAGAAAGCTAGGCGCTCGCGCTTCATCATCTTCGTTTTGCTCATCGCCTCGAGGAGGAGCTTGAAAGCGAGGACTGAGGCAGCCACACCAGCTAGTAACACCAGGAACCACAGAAAGCCCGTCATGAAGGCATTCGATGCTGGGATGTTCTCTTGGGCGAGCGTGCCGGCAAAACCAGAGTAGTTGCCTGGGAGCGGCAAGCCGGGTTTGACTGGATTTCCGTACCACTCAAAACCATTAGAAGCATCTTGAAGGTCCCTTTTCGCTAGAGCTTCCTCAAGTCGACGCGCCACCCGGTTGTATTTGTTTCGTCGCATCAGTCCAGGGATGTTCAAAGCCTTGGGAAAGACATGTCGTTTGTATATCGAATGGATGTCATAGCCACCACCTAGTCCCGGGTTTGCGTCACCTGTGCCTGCTGCACCAACAACTGTGGTGTTACCCTTATTCGATCCGATGAAGTTGTTGATTGTGTTTTGCATCGATTCTGTGTAAATGAAACCGCCAGCCCATGCGTAGTTGCTCCAGAAGGCGACGAGGACTGAAGGCCAATTCAACGAAAGAGCACCGGTAAAGAAGATGTGGTGCCAAACAGCGAATACAACAAGCACAGAAAGCGAATGGGCGTAGTGTTTGCGCATGACTGGTATGCTGTCCCCGTAAATGGCAGTGGCGAAGGATGATAATACCGCGATGAACGTGAAGCCCCCTAATATGATGGGTACAACCGATTGCTGAGAGAAGGTAGCGCCGTTCGTTACAATCGCGGAGTAGCACCTAAAAAGAGGGGTAACAGATCAGCAATCGACCATCTAAAGGGTTTCAACGAGACGGGATCGTAGCCAGGGCTGGTATTTCGTTATCTCGAGGCATAGCCAGCCGTTTGTTGGGGTACGATTTTTGAAAGTACGGTCCAAGTAAAACCACGTACCCAATTTCCGTTTGCGTAGTGTTGGAAAATATGCGCAGAATGGCTTCTCCTTCAAAGTCGGGAATAGACAAGGCGAGCGGAGGGATGTTGGCAACGTCATTCTGGCTGATGGGAATTATACCATTCGCGGAAATCGGGATACCCGCTTGTACGGGACAGGCACTGCAGTCGATTAACATATAACCTGGGAGGCTTAGATTTCCCCGTACCTAGCGATGTTCGCGCTACATGGGTTAAAAGTCAAGTCGAAGCGGCTCTCGCCGTACGCAAAGACACCGATATACACTAGTCAAGTGTCAGCACAGTACAGACTCAGAGATGCAACTGAACATACTCATGATGGATTCATTCCTCAATGCTGTTGTTCCCCCTAGGTGGAACATGATAGTCATGTTGTCTTTGTAGTAAGCAGCCGTGAACCTATCAACGGCTATGCTGCTGTCGCCCATGCAATCCCCATAATTTCCCGTGTAGAGCGCTGGCTTCCTGTTGTCCTTCACTAGCACTGACTCTCCGTCGACATTCGCAGTAACATAGCCATCTGGAATGTTGGCGAGGGTAGTGCCGAAAAGCACCAAGATTGCAAGTAACATGGCGAGTGGCGAGCGGCGATGTAGCGAGTAGGTCATCTTTGGCGACTGTTGATGCGCCGAAGGGCCGTTGTGGGCGTATTTGAGCTATGTACGGTTGATTCGCAACTCGTGGTCTACTTGTGGGCGAATGGTAGAACAGCTAGAATCCAGCCACCGAATCGGGCCGCCAAGAGGTGTGGGTATGCACTGGCGAATATTCAAAATCGCAGCGAGATTCGAGAGGTATACAACGGGGTCCAGAAGCTCTAAAGCCGCACGTAGAAGCTGTCAGAGAAAGTTCCGTAGGCCAATGGCGTCGCGGTGTTGACTTTATATCGATGCTGGGTACCCGCGAGGTACCAAAAGGTTGGACCACACTCTAACGACGCAGCGCAGCGAGTGAATTCATCGTCCAGAACCGAAGCGAGGGAGGGAGGAGATTGGCGGTCGGCGGGGAGAAAGCGAGGGAGCGAGAGCAGGAACCGTCTCCCTCGCAGGAATCTGGGGCAGTTAAGAGCCGGCGCGCATCGCTGGGATGGATTTAGGGAAGCGCGAAGCCCAAGGGTGTCGCTTGCGGCTTCACGATGCCAGGATCCGGCAGAAGTGCTTTCTGAACCAGTGATTGGTCATGACTTGATACAATTGACTGGAAACACGCGGCCAGCGCCAGGCCACATGTCGTCGGGCATCTTGAGCGCTTTGCCTTGCCAGGAATTATCTGCGCGTATTGCATTCAGTCCACGATGCCATCAGTAGCCAAGCTTTTAACCACTGCCGCCGCCATGCCTGTTTCAGACTAGCGCTCCTGCAATCGTCATCCCGGCACAGGGGGGATCAAACATGATCTGAAGGATCGCTCTCTAGGATGCGATTCCCTAGCCCGCCTGGCTTCGACGGCTTCTTTTTTACCTGCAAAACCGCGCCGTCTCTTCTTTCTTGACCATCTGCCCGCCGGCATTCCAGCTTTGCAGCCGCGCGACTTGGTCACATGAGTGCTGCTGCGTGACGCCGTCCAAGAGTGCCCGTGCGACTCGAAGCGCCCGGTGTCGGAAAGGGTTGGCTGTGCCTTCTGTTGGGTCACTGCGAAACAACAAAGTTTCTCCTGAAACTCGTCACCATTTCGAAATGTGGAAGAAATCCAGCCCATGTCAATAACATTACGTTTGTTCGAAAGACAACGCGACTCACAGAGCACTCAGCCATCCTGGAAGGACGGCACGTTGTGTGGGCTTCGTCACCCTGATGAGTCAAGAAAATGAAGTCGTCGAGATTCATGACGTCCGCCGCTGGCAAGCTTCCACACCGCGATCTCTGCGATCTGTCCCACGCCGCGGAAATACGGCAGCTACACCAACCACAACTTTCCAAACTTCTCAAAAACCAGTTTCGAAATCAAGAAATCACCACCGGAATGCAGCGGCTCGCTTGAACTTGTCAGTGTCCACATATGACGGTGCATGCAGCCATAGCCAACCTCTTCTTGTTCTAACGACCTGCCAGAGATCGGTGAAAATTGACCGCCCTCACGTACGCTAAATCATTACATCTGGCAGACCAGGTGTCCACGTGGTTACCTGCGAGATCGATGTCACGACTGCAGTAGTGGGACAGCGCCGCTTTCGTCATCCCGACGACGGTATGATGATCAGCGCAAGGCCTTCCTTGCCATCATCAACTCGTCGAATTTCTAGTTGGATGGACGCGCTGGTATCTCAACTTGGACACGGTAATGTCGTGAATATCGCAGAGTAAGTATGCCGATTATTAAAGTGCGTTTTCACGCTAGAAGCTGTCCTATGTGGTGGAAGGGAATCCGGGGAATGAAACTCAATACGTAAAATTGAGAGCGGAATTATGATCAGGCTGACAGCTTTAAATACCTTCAAGACTTCTTATTCCGATCACAAAATGTATTCCAGAACCAGCTCCTGCCACGATAGCAGCGGCAATGGTGGTTCGATCCCTTCAGGCTTGACCCCAGGTCCCTCATGGGTCCGTTCCCACGTCCAATCCTGGAGATGGTAACCTTGTCTCTCTTGCAAGAACCCCTCCGGATCCCACAGCGCATCGACATCAAAATCGCACGTAATCAAGGACCCTCCCCTCACAATATCCCCCACAACCTGTGGAAATTCCGCAAAGGTGTCATTGCAACAACTTCTGTCCTCGAAGAATGGTGCGCTCTGCCGCTCCAGAAGCATCTGCATTCCTGATTGGCACAAAGCATCATACTTGACGATTTCGAACAGGTCGGCACTCGAAGTCGGAGCACCCTCACAATTTATAATCAGGGAGAAAGAGTCCTTCGGCATTCCCAACGCTGGCAGAGCAGCGGCCTCGTCGAGCCAGCGCGGTACTGCGGAGACGGCCTTAGAACGTGGAAGGTTGTCGACGCCAAACCATGCACTGTCGATTTCGTGGTTCGGGTACCCCCCAAGCCTTTCCCCAAGTAAGATGTTCTTCCACAACGCGACATTACGTGTAATCTTTAGTTTTGGGTTCTCCACAATGAAAGGAATTAGGCCCTGCGCATGGCTCTCCGGGTCCGCGACTGAAACGCGTTCCTCATCTAGGACTATGTTTCGCACCTGCATCCGCCTTGAATCGGGTAGAGACCTTAGCCAGCGTATCGAGACCGCTGCCGCCGAGAAGAAGTGCGTCCGGTTCGGGTACTCTGGATCGGATCGCATTACGAGTTCCTCCATTTCATTGATCTGTGCTCTTGAAGGTATATACCATGGTCTGAATTGCTCGTGGAATCGCACAACGTCTAATGGATCAATGCTCCAGCTCATGTAGTCCCTCACAAACTCCACAAAGCGCGAGTCCGTCGCCATGAGCCGGATTAAGCGTGTCCTAAAGTCTCGAAAAAGCGATGGCGTCTCACCCCCGCTGCGATATCTTAGGGGTTAGTATTCTATCTGGTTTGGATGCGGCGTGAATAGCTACTAAACATGAGGCCGAAACTACTCATAGCCCTACAACGCCTCCTTAAACAAAGCCTCGTTTCGGAAGAGTCTGATGTGCTTGAGGTTTTCACAAATCTCAAAATCGGCGGCATGGAGGAGTTCCTCGAAGCATCCTGCTCTTTCTCTTCTTCAGTCGTCTCCATGCACGGGCTTGAAGTGCAATGCTGTAGAGGCAAGCCTCGCATCTCACATGCGGCTTGCGCGCAAGTGTACATAAGCGACAGATTGATTGGTTGACCGGCAGGTGCTGTTAGGTTTCCGGAATTGAAGCTGTAGTGAAAAGGCCCGAAACCTGGATGTAGGCGATGTATATCAGGTCGCGCACCTCGCGGGGAATAGTGAGGAAATAGGGGGGGCCCATGTTTGTCGGCTTCATATCGGTCGTAAACAGAAATGTTTGGCTGCTGCTAAGGGGATACCTTGAGGTAGATGAGCGTCGCAGAGGTGATGCCTAGTGCCATAATTACAACTTCGCTGAAGTTCAGAGTAAGATTCCACTCTGAACATGGCGTCAAGTGGACGGGGCTAACTGTCGATGCACTGTGACTGTTGCCTAGACGCGCACAGACTCTTTCGTCTAATTTGCTTCATTGGGCTTTTCCGTCTATTCATACTTATCGGACTCAAGACACTCGCCTCCTCAAAAGACGTCACGAAACTCTCTTGTCACATGAACAAATGTCCTTGAGGATAGAATTCGGCTATGCACCGTGCTCGAACATAGCTCCTTTGATAACCTCGACGTCAACCTCGGGAAGCCATCTCAGTCATCCTCGAGGCATCCACCGGTGAGAGGTATGCCTACTACAGGGTGCTACGCTCATATTCATGAAATATCGTAATGGAGACCACGACACTGACTCCTGATACACAGCCACGAAGGTTAAGTGCACATTGTCTGATCGTCAATGCACCTTGCAACAGGCAACGCAGGCGGCATTTTTTCTTGCGATCGCGCGAGGCGTGTCAACATATCCGCAAGCTCCTTCTTCGAACTGACAGTTCCGCTTCCACCAAAGCTTCAGTCCTTGCGCCTCTTCGAATGATCAGCTATCGCAAACAACCATTCAAGGGTCGCCGGGCTAGCTAACGTGCCTTACTCTGACAAGTCAACAAGTGGAATACTCTAGAAACGTCGATCCGGACACGTCCGCCCATAACATGCCTCCAAAATATGAATATCAGCTACTTTCCAGGGATGAGGACGCCCTCCGCCTTTTCTCAATCGACGCGGAGAAGAAGAACGGACTTCTTCAGCTTCGAATGTGGCATAGTAGACGGAATCAAGAATACAAATGTCTGTCGTACAGATGGGGCGATGCTGCCGAAACACAAGAAATACTCCTAGATGACATGCTCTTCCATACCAGAAAGAACCTCTACGACTTTCTAGAGATGGCCCGCACATGTTTTCCTATGACCCCGTTATGGTGCGACGCGATCTGTATCAATCAAGAAGATATCAGGGAAAGAGGCCACCAAGTTCAGCAAATGGGAGCCATCTATGCCAGCGCCAATGAAGTTCTCATCTGGTTGGGTAATGACTACGCAGCTACGGTTCAAGAAGCGTTGTCTGTTATTCGAAGCGGCAATTGGCACAAGGCCGGGGAAAAGGCTTACCTAGGTTTCCAAGATTTATGCAGAAACCCATACTGGTCCCGGGCATGGATCGTGCAGGAAATACTCTTAGCTAAATCGATCCGTGTATTGCACGCCTTTGACCAATGCCGTTGGAGGGATTTTGGTATCTTGAGATGGTCGAAGTGGGCCCAAAAGATGGAGGAATCCATGGATGGGGGTCCACCCTATGGCACAATAGCTTCCAGTGATGCTGTTCTTCTTCTGGAGCTAGTTGGAAATGCCCCCAATTTCAGTCCACGCTCGCGTCAACTTTGGGAAATCCTTCTCTTGCGTACAAATGCACAATGCTCGGACATTCGCGATCGAATCTACTCGCTCCTGTCGCTAGCGGACGGGCTGATCTTCGAAGTCAAGTACGATGAAGATATCAAGGCGTTGTTTTGGAGAGCTGGAGACCATTTTGGGGCTTGGACACACCCTGAATATACAAGATGTTTAGCACGAGCCCTTGGAATCCCATATAGAACGACTGTTGAGCAATTAAAGGCCGCCGCCCCCCCGCTGATCTCGTTGTCCGTTGCCGACGTGGTAACCCCACGAGTCTATCACAAAGAAAACATCAGAGTAAGGTGCACTGCCAGTACTTGCTCTAATCTCGTGTTAAGAGCACACCATCTTGAGTGGAGTGGAGAATTCCCAGCGAAGACCGAACACGACATTCTTCTCTGCACAAATCCGGAAGAACGTACCCCTTTGCCATTGGACCACGTACACGCATTAGTATCACCCCGATCCGGTAGTTGCAGTATCACACTCTTTACCCCGAAGCATAGTACTTACATGAGAGCTGCCTACAGCTGCCCTGTCACGTCGTCACTCGACCCAGAGAAAGTCAATGATAGGTTCCACCGATTCGACCGACTGGGAGTCAGTGACTAGTTTCGCCGAGCTTATCCCCAACCAAGGTGTCAACGAAATGGCAAGAATATGGGAACCAATCTCCAGGCCTCTCGAATTTCCGAACGGCAAAGCAGCTGGGGATCTTTTCGAATACAGAATTCACCTGCCGTCAGCTTTTGTTCTAGAGTGGATCTGAGGTCTGGTACCTTCAAAATTCTAGCTCCAGAGCACAGGCTCATGTCCGGATAAAACCTGAAGCTTGGGAGTGTCGAGGGTGTCGTTGCTGAAAGTGTGCTACTGCTCGCTTCATGGATAGCCGGGCCTTTTCAAGGCGTTAGCAGTAGTGAAAGACCTCCTCAGGTGGTGCACGTACATCCTGACGATCCACTCATATGCTCCAACTTGAGTTCACAACTTCAGAGGTTCTCTGGGAGTGTATCTTGCGGCGTACTGTTAACGTCTTCTGGGGATGATTCAGCGGTTGTCTAGCCCGAGGAGAATCGAGAATCGAGAATGTAATCAAAGTCGGTATGTCTCAACACGGCTATTCGAACTTGCTGGCGATTTGGATTGATATGGCTTGAGTTCTGGTGCGTAGTTGAGGTACCTAGAATTTCCCAATGGTTGATTGGGCTAATGGTGATGTGGCGAACTTGTCAGCCTGAGACGCGGATGAGAACTGTAGTGATAACTTTAGACCTCATAATATAGGAATAGCAGTAACTTTGATCTCGACTGGAGTTTCCGAGGATTGCGTTGAGGGGCTGAACTGAGCTATTCCCAATCCCGATAGCACGCGCCACAGCAGCCCCTCCAGCCACCAGCTGCACCATCCCTGTCGCCGATAACATTTTTTGGAGAGTGCATGTGAACAGTCACACTCTTTACCAACAACTCTCAATCCAATTTTCCTCCTCAATTCCTCTTCAATCCCCAATTATCTCGCAACCATGGCGTCCGCGAAGAAAGTGGCAGAGAACATGCTCTGGGGCGGCCGATTCACCCGTCAGTACAGCTCAATGCGCTCGTAGCACTCCATAGCTAACCCAAGTGCAGAGGGCCTCGACCCTGTAATGGAACAGTACAACGCGTCCCTGCCCTACGACCGCATCTTCTACGCCCAAGACATCGCCGGCAGCATCGCCTTTGCGCGCGCCAACCACAAGAACGGCATCCTCACCGCCGACGAATTCGCGGCGATAGAGAAGGGACTTAACCAGATTAAAGAGGAGTGGGCGAGTAATTCGTTTGTGATCAAGGAGAATGACGAGGATATCCACACGGCGAATGAGCGCAGGCTGAGCGAGGTCATTGGCAAGGATATTGGAGGAAAGCTGCATACGGGACGGAGTCGGAATGAGCAGGTTGCTACGGATATGAGGATGTGGTTGAGGGATGAGCTGAGGAAGCTGGAGGGGTTTCTCAAGCAGTTGATTGAGACGAGTGTGCAGAGGGCGGAGGCCGAGATTGACGTCCTGGTAGGCTCCTTTCGGCCCACCTGCTCAATGCGCATGCTTTCCTTTGCTGACGACTACATAGATGCCCGGCTACACCCATCTCCAAAAAGCCCAGCCCATCCGCTGGTCACATTGGCTCCTCTCGCATGCAACCGCCTTCGGCTCAGAACTCCAACGCCTCCGCTTCGTCATCTCGCGCGTTAACCTCTCCCCGCTCGGCTGCGGCGCGCTCGCTGGCAACCCCTTCAACATCGATCGCATGGCCATGGCCGAAGAACTCGGCTTCGAAGGTCTACTCCCCAACAGTCTCAACGCCGTCGGCGACCGCGACTTCGTCTTCGAAACCCTCCAATGGGGATCCTCCTTCATGCTCAAGATCTCACGATGGGCCGAGGACCTGATCATCTACTCCAGTCTGGAATTCGGCTTTGTGAGGCTGGCAGACGCATACAGCACGGGCAGCAGTTTGATGCCGCAGAAGAAGAACGCGGATAGTCTAGAGTTGATTAGGGGGAAAAGTGGAAGGGCTTTTGGACAGATGGCGGGCTTGTTTGCGACGATCAAGGGTTTGCCGACGACGTACAACAAGGACTTGCAAGAGTCTGTGGAGCCGATGCTTGACCACATCAAGACTGTTGGCGATTCGATACAGATCGCCACTGGCGTGCTGTCTACGCTTACCATCGATCCCGAGAAGATGCGCGAGGCACTAGCACCCGAGATGCTGGCCACAGAGTTCGCGGACTACCTTGTCCGCAAAGGCGTGCCTTTCCGAGAGGGACACCATATCTCTGGCCGTGTGGTTGCGGCGGCAGAGAAGCAGGGTATTCCTATGGATCTCCTGAGACGGAGCCAGCTCGAGGAGATCGATCCTCGCTTGGGCGAGGATGTCATCGAGTGCTTCGATTACGAGCGAGCTGTGGAGCTAAAGGACGCCGCTGGTGGAACGAGTAAGAGGGCGATCATGGAGCAGGTTGAGTTGCTTAAGAGCGGACTTAAAGGCTAGTGGAGCGTCGCGGAAGCAACGCGGAGCGGACGCGACGATGGGTTTGACGGCGTTTATGGTACTAAAAGTCTGTTTACCGTGTATGACTTAGACGAACGTTATACCACTATTTAGCACGAATTGACTAGTCTCAAATGCATTTTCAAGGACATGTGCTGTTCAACAATACTGGATGAAAGCCATGAATCGGTAGAGGTTAAGAAACGGCTGCGGCGGGCCATGTCTACCGCAGCAAAGTTTCGCGTCGGACCCATACCTAGGCACGCACGCTGGTCCGGAGAGCCCATGAGCCACAAGCCAATACTGTGGACTGGTAGGAGTCCAGGGTTCTCAAAGCGGCTGGAAGGCAACGGAGGAGCAGCGCCAGCGATGCTCCGAGACGGCTAGCGAGACTTTCAACCTCCCTGACTTCAGATATATTTGCCCGCATGAAACCTAAAATTGTGATAGCACGTATCGTGGGGCATGCGTCCCTGGGCTGCAGCTGGGCAGGGCGTCGCGGGTAGGCTTGACGGTGGAGCGGGCGAGCGAGAATGTGAGTACATGTCGACGTGTCCGCGTACGGGTCTCGGAAGGCTTCGACGGGTAGGATGTAGATCGATAGTGGGTAGGTCGACGGCGACGACGTGGAGAGGGAACGCGGCGCGAAGACTTGAATATGCTTTGGTCGATCAATGCATGCAAATTTGATGGACGAGCGCGACTCACAGTCGAAGCATCCCACCACCAGGATGTACGACATCCGCAGCAGTCGCGGCACGCGAAGCGCGTCGACACCCGCAGAGCCTCACTAGGACCCAGCAGCCATGGGTGCAGCCCTCAGATTGAGAGAAGCAGGTGGTGCATCGCATCCTCGCCGTCTCAGCTCTTCCTCAACTGCGCGACAGCAGCCGCAACAAGTCAATGAAAAGCAAGCAAAAACTTGCAGTGTGTTCCAAAAATTCCCTGCCGACCCGAAGGCCAACAGAAGCGGTCATAGTTGTAGTTTTCAACTAGCAAAAACGCTACCTCAGACGAATCTTCACTGGTAAGCGTACTGCCCGAGCACCAAGATGGAGAAGAGAAAGAGGTACGGAGGGTGACGGGCTTATATAGGCTGAGGAGGGCCAGGCAGAAGCGAGGCGCTAAAAGTCAGGTGACGTGGCTCAAGCCAGAAGGCGCTTCGTGCTCGTGCTAGACCTAAAAGGATATAATGGGCTTGGCAGCTCCCAGAGCTTGGCGAGGCAGCAGGGGTCACGAACTTTCTGGATTCGAGGAGTGCCTACTAGACATGCTGCACATGATTTCTAGCTGGATATAGCCTGTCTTCTGTTTACGGCGCCTCTCTTCTTACCGTCTCGGCATTTACACTCCCTCAGAATGAAGCGACCCATTGCGCTGGGCATCACTTCCAGCCAACCTTAGGAAATTCAATGTTGGCAGCAAAACTATGCCTCAGGTGTATCGCAAAGGCCACGGTTGCAATAAAAAGCTTCGATTATTCTGTGGTTACATACGCGGGGTACGTAGTGTTGTGGTGTCGCCGCCGGAATCTCTGGCGTCTTTAAACTGGAAGTTGCTTGTCCCATTGGCCTTCATTGTTCTGCGCTTGGATCTTTACTACAGAAGGAAGATACGACGCTTCCACCAAGATAGTCGTCGCAGCTTACCCCAACATCTTCGCGTCTTATGCCAATGTCACCGTGCCTTTCGCCGAATCGCGAGAATACTGGGGAGTCCGATTCGAGTCATGTGAGTGCTCAGAGATTCCGTGCCGCATATGAGAAGAATGGGGAATCACGAAGCCGAGGAAGTTCGGGTTGGATGAGGGTTGTGGGGACACACTGGACTCTTTCAAAAGTTCAAGGTCAGCCGAAAGCACTCTAGCGAGCAGCAGCCATGTAGTATTGTGTCGAGCACCTCTTAGGGATCATCATTCTCACCGACGGAATCCAGAGGCATCATATGCAATCAAAAGCGATGGGGCATCTGGAAAGAAGCCTACAAACTGCTCCGGCCGACTATGCTTCGGCCGGCTTCGACACCTTTGGTCAAGCACCAGAGGCATGGGAGATTCCGAAGTCGGCAACACCGAGCCTTTTCGATCGAGAACGCTCAGGCAAGAAGCACCAGAGTACTAGAATGCATCAGGAGATCTCCCAGTAGAAAGAGTGCAAGTCTGCTCTAAAGTGGTGAAAGAGCGGATGAAGATGATTGAAAACATGAACCCCTAAAGCTCACCTTTGCCGCGGTCCATCAGCGAAGGTGAACGTGAGCAGCCGTGTGGATGAAGATGAAAGTGAGCGGTGAGATTGACTAGTTTACTTGGGGCGAGTAAAAGAAACCTCTTCAAGCCCTACTGGCACTCCAGCTTATGCCTCTCCACCTTTTTTTGTGCGCCACGTCTTCGCTGCTGCCTACCGCCCAACCCATTAAACCTTTTGTTAAGCCAAAGCTTGGTATTCCCTACTCCTCCTCCCGGGGATCCCGTATTGCGTCTAGGGCTTGGGTAAGTCCTCCTATCACTTGGGGTTGCGTGTTATCTCTGCGTCTTTGTGATTGGGCATATCAGAACTAACCACCAACAGCTCTCTGGCACTCTAGCTACCGTCCAACCACCTCTCTTCGTCACTCGATTCTAAGCTACTCTAAAACTCCCCCTAAAACACCGATCCTACACTAGAAATATGGGCAACGCCGTTACTCTGATCGCGAATGCTGCCCGCAGCCTTCTTGGTCCAGTCGTCCAATACGCCGTCCAACATCCAATCAAGACCCTATGCCACATCGGCAGTGCAGTCGCTTGTGTGGTTCCAGGCGTGGTGGCAGGCCCCGTTCTCGCGCTTGCCGGATTCACTAGCACTGGTATTGCTGGAGGTAAGTGTCATCTCTAGGTTTCGCTTTGGCTGCGAAAGCTAACACGAGGGTTTCAGGCTCTCTCGCGGCCGTTGTTCAATCAACAATGGGTGGCGTCGTCGCAGCTGGTGGTACGTTTGCTACGTTGCAATCTGCCGCAGTGAGTGCACCTTCTAGTCTATGGACAAAGCTTCTTACTGATGGTGGCTAGATGGGCGGATACGGCGCGGCTACCGTGGCTGGAGTAGTCAGTGGAGCTGCCGTTGTCGCTGAGGGCGTCAATATGGCGGTCAGACGTTGAGGCATAGAAACGGGTCACGGTCACAATTGATTGCATGACACCATATCTTGGGGGAGAGGGGAAGGAGAGGAAAATAGGCGTTCGAAATACCTGAAAGTAAGGGACAACATGCGACATTTCAATGCAATCAGACGATCAAATGCGATTGTCACCAGCTCAGTTCTTTCCATGGCTGGTCATCATAATGACGGTGTGTCTCCATATGCCCGCACTTATATGCTCAGCGGGTCCTTCTACTCATCCACACGTTCAACACTCTGCCTTCTGAACCACACAAGCAATGCAATGCTCAAAGCTATAATCAGTATCAACGCGCTTATCGGGTCGAACAATCTCGATCGCGGCTCGGGCGATAGTCAGGTCTGAGGGGGAATCTGCTGGTTCAAGTATGCCTCGAGATGATCGATCTCGTCGGGGTCTGCGGAGTGGATGAGGTTCCTACACAGTCACATTAGCACTCGTCTTTCCTGGAGCACAGAATCTCCTTACTTGTATGTCCTAAAGTCGACCTTATACCCCAAGTTCTCCAGCTCCTCCGCACTCATCTTCCCAAACTTATGTGCAACAACCTGATCCGCGTCCCCATGGCCCATAAAAATCGGCGTAGCCTGGTTCGGGCTATCCGCGGGTATCATATCCTTGATCTTCTTCTGCAGCAGCAAGTAGCAGCTCAGCCCAAAGATCCCACCCAGCTGATCCTTATACGTGACGCCTGACAGCAGCGCCATGGCTCCGCCCTGCGAGAAGCCCCCAATTACGATGCGATTTGCCGGTATGCCCTTCGCGACTTCCTGGTCGATGAGCGAGTGGAAGTAGTCGCGCGACTTTGTGATGCCCTGCTCATCTTCCTCGCGGCCTTGGATGTCGGTTAGGGACTTGATGTCGTACCAGCCGGGCATGCGCATGCCGCCGTTGAGCGTTATGGGTATCATCGGTGCGTTAGGGAATACGAAGGAGACTTGTTCGAACTTGCTTCGGCGGCGCCAGTTCTCTGCGAGGAAGAGCCTACGAGCCCGTTAACCATATCCTCATCCGACAACCAAAGTCCACGTACCAGCCCGCTCCCGAGTCGCCCAAGCCATGGGCAACGATGACTGTCGCAGTGTGTCGCTTTAGCGCGGGAACAACCAAAGGTGCCGCGGGAGCCATTGTGACTTGGGTAATGATACGGAGGCCGTCCTTTCCAAACGGCGGGCCGGTGGAGAGTCGTTAAAATAGGCGCAGTCCCTTGTCGATGACAGAGGGCTATATACGTAAAAGTTACGAAGGGAGTATGCCTCGATTGCAACGCGCGAGTTGACGATGACACATGTCGATGCGAACGTGGGGTTGCCATTCCGAGGATCTGGGCCGTGTCAGCATTCACGTTCCTGCGTCAGGGTCGAGGGCCCAAGCTCCAATCATCGACGTCATGTCGTCAACCCCGTCTGCTTGCTCGAATCTTAAATTCACCGTCACCTTCGCCATGTGCGCTCCTTTACTCGCGACATTCACCTCTCTGTATTTGTACACACACGAAAGTCTGTTTCCTAGGTGATTCGGTGGCGGGTACACCTGTAGCCTTGGACCGACACGAAACAGCGCCCCCACAGCTTTGCATATCTGCTATCGTCCGCTCCCTCGCACAATCAAAGCCTTCACTCTGTTCTTTTCCATCCGAACTTCTCGGGGGCCAAAGTCCTTTCCTCTCGCTCTGCTCCGTACGCAATCCACCAACATGGCGAGGGTCACTCGAGCCAGCGCAGCTCGCGAGCGGGCTGCTCAAGAAGCTCTCCCAGTTCCACTGGTGCAGCCCGATCAGGCGCAGCTTTCGAGCCCTCCTGCGACTCCGAGGCGCCCCTTGCGGAGGGATCCGGCTACTCCTGGATACTTGGCCTCAAGTCCTCCAGCTCTCCAGCTCTCCAGTCCTCCCCTGACCAATGGCTCCGAATTCAGCCGTGCCAACAAGTTCGTCGACGCTGAGCCTGTGACAATCAATGTTCCCAACGAGGAGACTGCCCCGAGTACGCTCAAAGGTGGTGGTCGTAAGCGTACTCGCGCGGCTCCAAAGCAAGAGCAAGGTGATGTCAATGAGCTCCCACATGGGCTAGGACCGCTTCCAGCCCAGGTTGAAGCCGACGAGGAGCCTCCGAAGAAGCAGTTTCGGACATCACGACGCACTGCCAAAGCTGTTTCGGCAAAGAAGGGAGGTACTGAAGCTGATGAGGAACCGCCAGAGAAGCAGACGAAAACCTCACGAAGGGCCCCAAAGCCGACCCCGCCGAAAGAGGAGGATGTCGGGGATTTTGAGGAGGATGAGGAACCTCCCATCGAGCAGCCGAAGAGAGCGCGAAAGAACACCAAGACTGCCCCTACAAAGAAGGAAGGCTACGAGACCCCTGCAAAGCCGCAAAAGACCAAGGCCAAGAAGGAGGACGCCGAAGAGGCTGTCACTGAAGCTACTCCAGCGCGCAAGGTGGCCCGTACGAAGAAGCACACCAAGTTCCCCTTCGAGTACGGCGTATCCCCATATCCAAATTGGCCCCACCCGACAACCGAGGAGTGCGAAGGTGTCGTCAGACTTCTCTCTTCAGTCCACGGCGAAGTCATCCAGCCCAAGGAAATTCCCAAGCCGTCTCTCACATTTGCAGGATGTGGCGAGGTTCCGTCGATCCTAGACGCAATGATTCGCACCTACCTCTCGTCCAATACCTCTGCAGGCAACGCCGCCAAAGCCATCGCAGGCCTGGTACGTGACTTTGGTGTTCTTGAAGAGGGCTCTGGAAAGGGCAGCGTCAATTGGAACAAAGTGCATCAGGCGGATGTTAAGACGATCTACGAGGCGATCAAGCAGGGCGGTCAAGGCAACAAGAAGAGCGCAAACATCAAGGTGATCCTGCAAATGGTGTCAGAGGAGAATCAAAAGCGTCGCGATGCACCCTCATCTCCCAATGCTCATGACCCTCAGATGAAGGCCTCGGAGTTGGTCAAAGCACAGAGGGGCTTGCTAACCCTAGATCATTTGCATCTTCTTTCCGACAAAGAGGCTTTCTACGCACTCATGGGATACCCCGGCATAGGAGCCAAAACAGCATCCTGCGTGCTCCTTTTCTGTCTCCGACGCCCTTCCTTCGCCGTCGACACCCACGTCTTCCGCCACTGCCAGTGGCTCGGCTGGGTCCCGCCCCCTGGCGATCCAGCAGGCATGCAGCCCGGCTCCAAGCGCCCATTCGGCGGCCCAACCGAAGTGTCCACCTTCGCCCACTGCGACGCTACGATCCCAGATCATCTGAAGTACGCTCTCCACCAGCTCTTGATCCGTCATGGGAGGGACTGCCCTAGGTGCAAGGCGAATCGGGATGAGAATAGTCCGGGGTGGGAGGATGGATGTGTCATTGATCATCTTGTGACGCGCTCGGGTCGGAAGCATGGAAGTGTTGCTATGGCGAAGGATAGGAAGGCGAAGGGTGCGGGTAAAAAGGGCGCTAGCCGGAAGGGGAGGGGGAAGAAGAATGACGAGGACGAGGAAAGCGATGAGGAACTCAGTGACTTGTCGGACGTTGGGAGTGAATCGGAGGAGTGAGTCAAATGCTCGCGGGAATGGGCCGAAGATGACTTGGGTGTGGCGTTTCGGACATATCAAGGCCTCCAAGGTATTGGGGCAGTCACAGTAGCCATTGTTGGCTTGTGAGGTACATAGGTTTCACTTAACTGGCGTACACTGGCCTGAAGGTTTATATGATTACATATTTTCATGGAGCATTGGCTCCATGAGTGTTTAGTGATTGGGGGCCTCAAATTGCATAATCTACGCGATGTCCGAGTTTCCTTTCTTGCATCGGTGACAGACGAGTCCACCGCTCACAGGGCTTACAAAGAAATATCCAAATCACTTGAAGCATAGTCGATGCAACTTTCTACCTACCTCTCCATGCTTGTGGGGCCAGCAGCCGCAAATGTGGAGCGGGTTGCCGGCAGTAGTCGCTTCTACCGGTAATCTACGAACCCTGTCGCCAAGATCGTGAACTGCGGCGGTGCAAAGCTTCATTCGACCTCGATGAGCAGCTAGACAGCCTCGATCGTCGGTGGTTGATTTAGTTGGTAATACAATGATAAAGTCCTTCATTGGAGGATTTACTTTGTTTCGGGCAGCTATCTTCCCTCCACAAGCTCTGGATGAACCAGGATAGGTCAATCTATATATCCAGCTCCTGGGCGATAGCATCCCCACTATGCGGGCAGCAACCATTTGACCATGACATTCATATGTGGTGGTAGATTGGATACTGGATAAGAAAAGGCGTCGAGAACATATAGAAGTCCAATTCTCAACGTCCTTCTCCTCGCGCCCCGTACTACCCCAACCTCCATCGACACCATGTTCCTCGTCCACCTCCCTCTCTTATTACTACTCCCCGCCTCCCACGCCCTTCTCCGCTTCTCCTGCTCGCAGCTCGTCATCGACCGCCTCGACCCCCTCGTAAACCCGGGCGTAGCACCCTCGCCACATCTCCACCAAATCATCGGCGGCAATGCCTTCAATACCTCCATGGACCCCACCATCGCGCCGCCAGATATAGCCACCTGCACAACATGCACGTTCGCAGAAGACTTTAGCAACTACTGGACGGCCGTCATGTTTTACAGAGCAAAGAACGGGACGTTCAAGCGGGTGCCGCAGAAGGGCAATGTGAATTTCGAGAAGAGCGATGGCGGCATGACGGTGTATTATATTCCAGTGAACGGGAATGGGGCGAGTAAGGGGGCAGTGACGGCATTTAAGAAGGGGTTTAGGATGCTGGTTGGTGCGTTGGATTTGCTTCCGCTACTCTTGTGACGGAGGCTGGATGGGGCTGACGAGTATTCAGGGAACCCGGCTTACAGGACCGAAGCTGAGGCGAAGAAGTTCCGCCAGTTGACTTACACATGTCTGCAGAACATGAATACTCGAACCGGCGAAACGTTGGATTTCCCGAAAAAGCCGTGTCCCGCGGGTATAATGGTCAATGTGCGGTTTCCAACGTGCTGGGATGGACAGAATTTGGACTCGCCGGACCATATGAGCCATGTTGCTTATCGTAAGCTGCCCTCCTGGTCCGAGGATAGAATCGCAGAAGTTGGTGCTAATCCACATCAGCGAGCTCCGGCACCTTCGAAAGCAACGGCCCCTGTCCGTCAACGCATCCCGTGAAACTGCCCCAGCTCTTCTACGAGGTCATCTGGGACACGACCAAGTTTGAGTGGCCGAGTGATGGGTCGAATCCATTTGTCTGGTCGTTTGGCGATCAGTATGTTTACCGTTTCTTGGTCCTCAGCCCCGCCTCAAAGGGCCACTGCAATCGCGGAACACTTGCTGACAAGATCTTCCAGAACTGGATATGGCAACCACGGTGACTACGTGTTTGGATGGAAAGGTGACGCGCTGCAGAAGGTTATGGATAGCAATTGCTATATCAATTGTCCCGAGCTGAAGAATCAGACCATTGCGACGGGGAACACTTGCAAGGTGAAGAGGAAGGTCAATGAGGATATAGATGGGTGGTTGAGTGAGCTGCCGGGAGGGATGCCGGTGCAGTGATCTGGTGTGATGATGTACCTGGAGATTTTCTGGTAGCTGTTGATGAATAGATGGTTGATAAGCCCTATCCACGCGATCTGGATTGACTCTTCATGCTCTTCAAGCGGCCCAAGCACGCGAAACAAGGCGGTGTTGCGTAAGTTTTGCTATCGGGTGAGGACCCCTGTATCAGTGATTAAGAGCCACAGCCTTCCGATGGTCACTGGAGCACCTGAGCGCATAGGGATGCAAGCCGAACCCTTGGGAAGAGCCCTGCGGGACGCGAGCTTTCAGGAAGCGAGTGGTGCGCTTAGTCATCCAGATGCTTATCGATTGGCGGGCTATCACCGCCCGGCAGAATGTTTTGTGGGCGAACTTTTTGCTCGGCGCAACTCGACAGCGTCAAGAAACTTCGCTTGTGCCCACCATGTCGCTCGAAGAACGGCTGAGCAAAGTGAGAGATTCTCCAAAGCTCCAAAATCAGCAGCAGGTAATCTTGCAACACTAAACCGCGTTTGCTTGTCGCTAATGCCCGCCAGAATGCCGTCTTGCTGTCCGCAGTCGAGGATGCGCTGAAGCAGCAAAATTCAGACTTCACGCCAACCGCCTATTTCGCCGCCCTTTTGTCGCTCCTGAGTCGCCAGATATCCGACCAAGGAATTGCCAACAAAGACACGGCGACATCGGTCATCTACCTTCTCGATCTCGTCACGCCTCACGTCCCCGCACCGTTGTTGCGCTCGAAATTCCCTGAGATACTGGCAAGCCTCGCGCCCGCGCTGACACACGCCGACGCCGATGCGCCACTTCTTCGGTCGTCGATAGGATGCTTAGAGTCTCTTCTACTGGTTCAAGACTCACGAGCATGGGAGCTTGCGCAGACAGAAGTCAGCCCGCGGCGGGCCGTGGCAGGGCTATTACAAATTGCGGTGGACCATAGGCCAAAAGTGAGAAAGAGGGCTCAAGATGCCATGGCAAAGGTGCTGAGCAATCCGCCGCCTAGTCCGTCTCTGGATCATCCTGCAGCAGACATGTGCGCAGAGACAGCATTGAAGATGCTCAAGGATATCGCAGATGCGGCTGGGAGGACGAAAAAACACAAGAGTCACAGGGACAGCCAAAGTAATGAACCTGGGATGATACATGCTCTGCATTTGATCAAGACCATTGCGACGGCGTCTGCAGGCTGGCCGAGCAAGAAGATCGACGTCCTCTGCGAGCTTCTACTGCACATCTCACGATCGAGCAGTGAGTACCTCACCATGGCAGCATTCGAGATCTTCGAGGTCATATTCGCTGGCATGACCGACGAGCTATCATCAGCCAAACTTCCACGACTTCTCGAGGTCATCTCAGAGCTACGTCCATCGAAGAACGACACCCAGCTGCTCCCACCGTGGATAGCAGTCATATCCAGAGGTTATGAGGTCTCTGCACAGATCGATCCTGAAGACACATTCGCCAAACTCCCTGATTTATTCGCCATGATATCCACTTTCCTTGAGTCGCCATCACACAACATCCGCGTTTCTGCTTCCGAGTGCTTGATTTCCTTCCTCGCAAATTTGATACCCGACAATGTCATCCTCGATCCTTCGGTATACGATGAGAAGATACTAGAGAAGCTTGCAAAGGCGGCGCAAGACATGCTTAGTGTGAAATACCAGGCAGCGTGGATGGAGGTGTTCAACATACTCTGCGCAATGTTCGAGGCACTGCGATGGCGATCGGATCCGATCTTGAAGCCAGTGCTGAAAGTTGTTGGTGAGCTGAGGAGCAATGAGTCATTCGCGGGGAAGAAAGAGGCGGATGGTGTGATCTCGAGCGCAATTGCGGCGATGGGCCCCGAAACCGTACTCGAAATACTGCCACTGAACCTTCCGAGACCACCACCCGGCCAGACAGGACGAGTATGGATGCTGCCGTTGCTCCGCGACGCCGTGCACAACACAAAACTGGCTCATTTCCGAGCCGTGCTGGTCCCGCTCAGCGAGGTGCTATTCCAGAAGGTCCTCGACCATGGCAAGAAGGAGAAAACTATGGAAATCAAAGTCTTCGAGACGTTGGTGCAGCAGATTTGGTCTATTCTGCCCGGCTACTGTGACTTGCCGCTCGACGTGACGGAAGCTTTCAATCAAGGCTTCGCTGAGATGCTGGCCAACCTATTATATGGACAAGCGGACCTTCGAACAGACATCTGCAAGGCTCTCCAAAACCTAGTCGACAGCAATAAGACAATTGTTGAGTTGGAAGGCGAAGAAGACCTCGTGGCACAGGCGCGTATTTCTAGGGCGCAAGCGAAGGCCAACCTGGAGTACCTCGCTGGTTTTGCAAGCAACATGCTTGCAGTCCTGTTCAACGTGTATAGCCAGACTCTGCCACAATATAGAGGTAATATTCTCAGGACAATCAACGCCTACCTCAGTATCATTCCCGAGAAGGTCAGTCACAATCATAGGAGATGAGTGCATCAATGCTGACGGGATTACAGGAGCTCATGGAGACATTTGAACGAGTCGGGACAAATCTCGAAGCGGCCATCCCAGATACGGGTTCACAAACCCAGGCTGACAAGCAAAAACAGGAGAAGGAAAAAGGTGACAAGCAAAAGAGCGACAAGCAAAAGCAAGATAAGACACAAAGCAAGATGCCTCCTATGAGCCACACCTTGATGGACCTCATCATCACAATTGCACTTTACCTACCACGAGACAGCTATCCATCTCTTTTTAAGATGGCCGCGATCATGATCAATAAGAGCGACGATCCGCAACTCCAGAAGAAGGCATACAAACTCATCCCCAGACTTGCCGAATCCGAGACTGGGAAGCAGGCTCTGTCGGAGCACAACGGAGAGCTACAACAACTTCTCCTTCAGAGCGCGGAGAAAGCGACCGGTCCCGCAAGGCGAGACCGATTACTAGCCTTGGCGCAAGTAATTGAGTTCTTGCCCCAGTGTGATCTCCATTTCATTCCTTCGATTCTTTCGGAGGTTGTCATATCCGCTAAAGAAGTCAATGAGAAGGCTCGAGAGGCAGCCTACGACTTGCTTGTGGCTATGGGTGAGAAGATGGCGCTTGGTGGCACTGTTGTCCAGACCAAAGTGCCAAATATGCCAGCGGATGCGCCGTCCGTAGAGGCGTCTCTGGAAGAGTACTTCACTATGGTCTCTGCAGGCCTCGCGGCTACAACCCCACACATGATATCAGCTTCCATCACCGCCGTCACCCGCATACTGTACGAGTTCCATATGAGGATATCCAAGGATACGATCACAAACCTACTAGAGCTCATGGACATCTTCCTGCAAAACCCAAACCGCGAGATAGTGCGAAGTGTTCTTGGATTTGTCAAAGTCGAGGTTGTGACGTTGCCCGAATCTCTCGTCAAGCCGCGACTCAATACATTACTCGCGAACCTGATGGTCTGGAGTCACGAGCACAAAGCACACTTCAAGGCCAAGGTCAAGCATATTGTGGAACGCATGATACGCAAATTCGGCATCGACGACGTCGAACGCGCATGCCCCGCGGAAGACCGCAAACTCATCACCAACATTCGGAAAACGCGCGAGCACCGAAAGAAAAAGAAGCAACAAGTAGAAGAAGACGATGGCGCGGAGAAGCAGAAGCCCAAGGGTAAATTCGAAAGCGAATTCGACCAAGCCGTCTACGGCAGCGAGAGCGAAGACAGCCAAGGAGACTCAGAAGACGAATTCGTCAAGTCCCAAAGCCGACAGCGACACAGCAAAGATAAAGGCGGCCGCACATACATCGTAGAAGACGAAGACGAACCCCTCGATCTCCTCTCCAAATCCGCCCTCGGAAATATATCCTCTACAAAACCACTACGCCAACGCAAAGCACCACAGAAGAAGACAAGTGTCCGGAGAGACATGGACGGCAAGCTCATCCTCGGCGACTCCGACGGCGAAAACCAACCCACCGGAAAGAAGAACCGCAAAAACACCGACGCCGACGAAGATGTACTCATGGACGTCGACAACGGCTCCACATCCCTCGAAGCAGGTATCAATGCCTATGTAGATGCTATCCGCGGTCGCGACGCTGCTCAGCGGGGCCAGCGAGGCAAACTGAAATTCAGCAACAAGAGGAGGGATGATGATGACGAGATGGATGTCGATAGCGATGATGATGGGTTCAAAGAGGTGCGGAGGGCGAAGTCGGGATCGGGGATGGGCAGGGGTGGGGCGAAGAGTCAGAGGAGGGGGTTGGGCGCTGGGAAGAATGTGCAGAGTCAGAGTGGAGGGGAAGGAGGAGGCGCGAAGTCTCCAAGAGTAGAGAAGAAAAGAACGTTCAAAGGGAAGGGTGGTGGTGTTAAGGTGAGGCCGCAGAAGGGATGGGGGAACTGGGCGGGGGCGAAGAGGGAAAAGTAGGCGGCTGTTGTGTAGCGTGTCTTCAAAACAGCTCTTCTTTATCGACAGCGATGGTCCTTCAGTGGCACAAAGTGTGTATCTCCACGGCAAAGTAGAGTCTCAGGATGGTATTCTCGCCGATGAGTGTCAACTTCATTCCTGTTGTAGTACTTTCGCGTAATGCGTTTGCGCTGCCTTTTGGGGCTCACGGCCCGACATCCCTGCTTTCCACCTGTTGCTTAATCTACATGTCTCGGCGGTACCGCTGAAAGTGTGGTTCTGCAATTTGTCGGAACCGACAGTGGACTGTTGTTGAGAATGAGGCTCAAACCAAAATTTGAACGTGCAATGATGTTCCGCAGCTGTTCCTTAAACATTTGGATTAGTCAAACGCATGTAGAACATGGTGTTGGAACATCAACGCAGCGGGAATGGTTTACTTCTTCCAGGCAGAGGTGGTAGTACAGAAGCCATTGCGAGCCGAGATAATGCAAGGCTGAAGTAGGCCAAAGTTAGGCCGAGACATTAATTGCCGCAAATGCAGTGGCGCAAAAGGTTGCAGAGCATTCGTCTACTAAGGACTGCGAGCATGTGGAAAGGGAAGCACGATAGGCATCTTCAGCATCAGGAAAGCAATGCGAAGACTGCATTTCAGCTACACTTAATAATGCCAAGGCATTGACTGTTGTCTGCATAACCATAGCACTGCATGTGTGTGAAGGCAGCAACCAAGTTGTTTGGAACGATGGTGAGTTGGTGCGACTTGCGCTTATACCTGTGAGGCATCTGTGTAGTGTAGCAATGGACAAGCGTGCGGGGTACCCATTCGAGACTCTAGAAGGCGATATTAAGCCAATTTATGGACCGCGGTGGAAGTGTTCGTATCGGCCTTGTGGATGTATAGACTGTGACCGGTCAAGGTATCGCGAATGTCATATTGCAGGATGAGTACTAGATATCGTGAAGCTTGGAGAAGATGCGATGCGAGGAATGCGAGTGTGAGGAAGGCAGGAGGAGTGTATAAAAGGGCGAGAGATTTTCCTAGAGAGAGGCTTCAACATCGACAGCAGCTCCTATCTCCTGCCTCCAAAGTTTCCTCTTCTTTTGAGTCAAGCTATCATACCCTCAAACAACAATACTGCAACCACAAACAACACCAACGATACCTCTTCAACACCACGATGCGCATCAACATTATCATCGCATCTCTCTCCCTCTTCGCCCCCCTCGCGCTCGCCAGTGCGCTCCCAGAGGCCGAAGCCGGACCTGTTGCCGTCGCCGATGCGGACATCGAGCTCGAAGCTAGGGATTGCGACTACAGCGTAGGCTGCAAGTCAGCCAAGGGCGTAGCGGCTGGGCTGTACTGCGGGTACTGTTGGGAGGTTCAAGGCAATTGGAATGCCGATTGGGTCTACCAGCTCAATGGGAAGGGCGGGTCGAACAGTTGTTGCACCTTTAAGACTCGGAAGGGATGCCAGGCTGGGACGGAATCCTGCCCTATTTGAGATAGTAAAGTTTGGTAATGGGTGGTAGGCGCGGAGAGTTGATGATATGGATCGAATGGTGTGCAGTGTGTGCCCCATGGTGGTGTGGCAACGTAACCCATCGATGTGCTTTGATGTGGTTGTGGAACGCGTGAGGGAAAAATGCACGTTCGCTTGATCTTCGCCGGGAGGAGGACTGCTGGATCAAGTTGTTTTCGTGCTGTGTACGCTCGCTAAACCACGAATACATTGGTGTCGTTGGTCACTTCGCCGAACCTCCCCAAAAGGGTAACTTTTGAAAATCTGTCGATTGCACCGAAATCGCCGGCCGGAATTAATCCCAGATGAAAATCACTTTGCCGAGATGGAGTGCAAGTCAGTTCGAAGCTCCTCTTAGTTGGGTTAACACGGCTCTGATCAATTGTTTCTCGAAGGCACCATGTCGGGTAGTGTTGGTCTCCGTTGTCGTTCGATCTTTCACTAGTTGCGCCGGTTAGGGACTAGCGTTATATCAGTCTCGCAAGATCCTAGCTTCCCCTCTGTCACATTGAACATGGAAGACAAATAAATACCCGCGTGGATGTTTGCGGATGTTGGGGGAGGGGGGGCTTCTTGCGAGGTCATGGTCCAAGAGCCTTTGTTGTAGCCTCCAAGGCTAGGCCAAGAGAGCAAAGGCGCGGTGGAGGGGTAATGAAAAAGGCTGTAATGTCGCAGCTGCTTAGAGGTTTCTCGGCACAAGGCGAGGTATTTCCGTAAGCCTTAACAGAAAGCTATCCGAATAATTAACGGCATCGTAATTTGGATCGCAAGGCTCAAAGCCGTCCAACCGGTCCTGGACCGAAGGGCTGGCATTCGGAACGCAAGGAATGTGGTGCGGGAACGCAAAAGCCTCGTGGCTATTGAGTGCGCCTCGGGAGCAGCTACCGGTCAAGTGGATGAAAGGTTGCTTTATGATCGTCGTTGGACAGTCGGCTGGGGTTGGGTGCTGACCATCGTGCCATCTCGATGCGGGTTGTGGGTATGACGTCGAGGGTGGTCCATGCGCCTTCAACACCATATCTTGATGGCTTGAGCGCTCTACCGTAGCATCGACACCACCATCGTACATCCGCCATCAGTTGGATTCATTTTCAAGATGAACCTCTCTAGTAGTAAACAGCCTCCGCACCCATGTAGTTATGTGCCAGACCGTTCAGCGCCTCAGCCTGATCGCTCTGTTCAGATGGCTTTGATTCTCACCCGCATTCACCGGCGGATAAGGCGTCCCTTAGTCCCTTGGCCTTCCTTTGCATTTCTCCGCATGTTCGCTTCGCCTCCTTGTCATCTGAGGTTCTATTTGCTGCCCGTCCCGTAAGCCCTCGCATGATCTTTCCTCTGCGCTAGAGAAGATCTGCGGTGACGTCATCCCAGACATTCTGCTCACCGTGCTCGCTGTTTCATCTGTAACTGTACGCTACTCGAAGAGGTTCCTGTGATCCCGGTAGGTAGGAAGAAGAGGCGTTTCAGGACCATGAACACCAGAAATAGAGACATACTGCATTGGACGCGCGATGTATATCGAAGGTAGACGTTGAAGGGAGATGGGAAAACAGCCTTGACATAGGTCACGACGCAGCATTTCTAGCCGCTTTTAGCAGCTCGGCATGCGGATCCGAAGACGCCTAAGTATGCAGCTTTCCTTGGTAGCGAAACGGTCTGCCTTAATGTACAGATGCCAGGGCTGACCCCGGCGTCAGCGGCTGTGGGGTATACTTATTTGACGCCAGTCCCGCTCTGAGGCTTTGATGTCCTTGTGTTTCTCTTGTATTCCTTCAGAGAGTGACTCAGGGTTGAAAAAATCAGCTGGCGCCCTGTTCGGTGTCGACGGCCTCGAAGAGGATCAAAACAGTACCCAACCGACGTTGACTTCGACGTATGGTCAAACATCACAATCATGTCTGCCTCTAATGCCCACGAAACCGAGAAGAGGGAGTCCTCCCCGGACTCCCACATCGAAGACCGCTCCTACAAGGAGCGCAACTCAGCTGCAACGAACACCCATCGTCCTTCGGTTGCTGCCTCAGCGGCTGAACGCGCGAGGCGGAACATGAACGCCAAACTCGCCAACCCACTTCAGGGGTATTCATATGATGAGCTTCGAAAGATGGGTCGATCATACGCCTACGAACACGCCCTTGCTGAGAAAGACGACGTCCGCGCTATGGAGATCGGGGCCTGCTTGGCTCGTGACCCCGAGAACTTGAAGCATGTTAAAGAGCTCGGTGTTACGGGCGAAGAGTACGCTATCCTAGAAAAGGAGATCAGTCATCGCTGGTCGCAGCCTAAGATTCTGTATCTTGTGATTGTCCTTTGCTCGACTTGTGCCGCCGTGCAAGGCATGGGTAAGTGGAGAGTATCGACCAAAGCGTACAGCTACTGACGAATACGTTAGATGAAACCGTTGTAAATGGCGCACAACTCTTCTACAAGGGCCAATTCGGTATCGGAGGTGACGACCCTCGATCCACTTGGCTCACCGGTCTTGTCAATAGTGCTCCCTACGTCTGCTGTGCCTTGATTGGCTGTTGGCTGACTACGCCGTTCAACAACTGGTTCGGTCGACGTGGTACTATCTTCATTACTTGCCTGTTCAGTGCCATTGCCTGTTTCTGGCAAGGTTTCGTCAACGTAAGTCACCATCATCGCCTTTGCACCGTCCGCGACTGACTCTCCTCAGACCTGGTGGCACATGTTCATTGCACGTTTCGCACTTGGATTTGGCATCGGACCCAAATCGGCCACCGTGCCAATTTACGCAGCTGAGTGCACACCGCCCGCTATCCGCGGCGCTCTCGTGATGCAGTGGCAGGTCAGTGCCGCCATTATACAGTCATCTTCAAGGCGAACTAACCCAACCTCAACAGATGTGGACGGCATTCGGCATCATGGTTGGCTACGCCTCCGACCTCGCCTTCTACGGAGTCCCTGACCCTGCCAATATCACCGGGTTGAATTGGCGTATCATGATGGCCTCAGCCATGCTCCCCGCCGTAGTAGTCTGCTGCTTCGTGTTTATGTGCCCGGAGTCTCCTCGCTGGTACATGTCCAAGGGCCGCCACGCCTCTGCATACCACGCCATGACTCGTCTGCGCTACAATAAAATCCAAGCTGCCCGCGACCTGTTCTACATGGCAGAGCTGCTCAAGGCAGAAGACAATATGAAGATTGGCCAGAGTAAGATCAAGGAACTTTGGACTGTGCCAAGGAATCGGAGAGCTATGCTCGCTAGTGAGATTGTTATGTTTATGCAACAGGTACGTTATTCAGGCCACCAATCCTCTCCAACGACTAAGCTAACGAAAGTCCAGTTCTGTGGCGTCAACGTGATTGCATATTATTCAAGCTCCATCTTCTCCGACTCGGGCTTCAGCGACCAATCCGCTCTCGCCGCCTCGCTCGGCTTCGGCATCGTAAGTCACTCCAAGCGCACGCCCTACCTGATCCCATGCTTTCGGAAATTCGATCGCTGACTTGATACTCCAACAGATCAACTTCCTATTCGCCATCCCCGCCGTCTACACTATCGACACGTTCGGCCGACGCAATCTCCTCCTGACCACCTTCCCCCTCATGTCCCTAACCCTCCTATTCACCGGCTTCTCCTTCTGGATTCCCGACGGCAAAGCCCACATCGCCTGCATCGCCCTCGGCATCTACCTCTTCGGCATCGTGTACAGCCCTGGTGAGGGACCCGTGCCGTTCACTTATTCTGCCGAAGCGTATCCACTATATGTGCGCACCATCGGCATGAGTCTCGCAACCGCCACGACGTGGTTTTTCAATGCCCTGCTGAGTATCACGTGGCCGAGCTTGCTGCAGGCGTTTAAGCCGCAGGGCGCGTTTGGTTGGTATGCCGCGTGGAATATTGTCGGATGGGTGCTGGTGTTGCTGTTTATGCCTGTGAGTCATTATTTATTCTTGACGGGAGAGGAGCTTTGGCTAATGGGGATGCATAGGAAACGAAAGGCAAGACTCTGGAAGAGCTCGATCAGATCTTCAGTGTGCCTACGCATATTCATGCCGCGTATGGTCTGCGCCAAGTGCCGTACTTCTTCAATCGGTATCTGTTCAGGCGCAAGGTGGAGCCGGAGAGACTTTATGAGAGGGAACATCGGGATGAGGGCGCTGTGGGTGAGGATATGAACGTCGTGTAATGGAGTCGATGAGATTTTATCTGAGATGCGACAGAAGTGTCGATGTAATGATGGACGCTCGGCAGGTGGCTGGCTGTTGGTGGACCGCTTTCTTCTGTGATACCCACTACTTCATTCGTTCTACGCTTGATGCAGAAGTTCGGTTCTTGTATGAATTGCCAATTTCGTAATGATTAAGGGTTTAAATGAATCATGTTGAATAATTGCGACGGGGCCAATGCTGTTTGTATTGTCCTCAAGCAAGCCCTGTGACATAAAGCCGGAACCCATACCAATTCCCGTACCTAAAATAGCCTGCAATGCTAATGAGCAAGCGCAAGAAACATAACCCAGCAACGACGTCTATCATCAGAAGGTATCATAAGGGTCCTCTATGTAGTCTCTCACACCCACTGGGTACCTTCGCCTCCGACCTACTCTGCTCGATTCCGCTGGCTCTTCTTCCGCAACCACCTCATCAGACTGCTAAGCATCTGAGTCGCTATCGTCGTTGCCGACGTCCCCATCATCCTTCTCACCAGCGGCCTGGTCGGATCTCAGTCTGTCGTTGCTTCCACCCTCCATATTAGAGGCTTCGCCTCCCTCCACCTGAGCCTGGGGACGCTCCTTAGCTGTCGGATGCGGTTCTCTTGACGTTTGACCCGGCCTCTTCGATTCAGCGACAGAGTTCCGGACGATTCTAGCCCAATTATTAGATGGACAGTTAAGCAATCTGGGAGCGTAACTCTCGGATGGGAGAGGATGCATCTTCAAATGGAGGGCATACATATCGGGTAAGGGGCCTAGAGACTTGGGTGCGCGGACGTCCGACTTGCGACTATGTTCGTTCGGCTTATTACCAACGTTGCCCGAACTCGGTCCGTAACGATATATCTTCCGTGTCTGGGACCGCGCTCTCCGAACTTGAGCAGGCTTCTCGTGTGCTGGGGAAGCCTCACGAGACCCTTCTCCCAGCTTCTGCGTGAGTTCCTCCCCTTCCGTCCTTCCGTGGAGCTCCTTTGACTTCCCAATAGGCTTCTTCGCCATTCCGAAAGGTTTTGGTGCCTCGGGCACATCGAGTAGCCTGATAGGTTCCTTTGTCTCCACCTCCGCCTCTGATTTTCGGCTCGACTCAAAAGATGGCTTCGTTCCTGGCTGCCGGGACTCGGGCTTTCCCGCATCCACAGGCCCAGATTTCTGGGTTGCTGTTGCAACCAAATCCTTGTCAGTGATTACGTCCGGAGAAGTTATGGAACGCCGAAATGGGTCATGGTCGGGGAGTTGTGGGAGAGAGTGACCGGATGCTCCTCGAGCGTGCTTCGAAGTGTCATTGCTGTTTTCCGCAGAAGGGCCCGCTGTGGGTTCGACAGTGGGTTGCTCAGGCGACTCCTCACCGGGCACACCAGTGATTTTCTGCAGTTTAGGTTGCTTTGCGGATGAATCGGACAGGTGTGATAGAGCTGATCTCACATCGCTGCCGTCTCCCTCAGCGCCATGTTCTTCATCATTACGCCTGCTAGAGGAGGACGGTGTCTTCGGGACCTTAACTCGGACTACCTCGCGGCTCGCCTGGAGTTCGTTTTCGATGGCTTTTTGATCCAGGGTTTCTTCGGCTTGTTGCCTTCGTTGGTCCTCTTCGCTGGCTGTCCTCGAATTTTGATATTTTCCCGAAGAGAAAAACTCCCCATATCGGGATCTTGACGGAAGAGTCTGTTCTGGTTGGACTCGAGGTGGGTGCGAGAATCCCCCACCGAAGAGCGAAGGACCGGATGCGGCTACATCTGGGGCATCGAACATTTGAGGGACATGCTCCATTGGGAGAACTTCGCCTGCTCCTGCATCGATGAGCTGCTCGGGTATTTCGTTCTCATCCGATCGGGTTCCTCTGGCCTGTCCCTGGTTGAAGGAGCCTTGAGGAAGAACATCAAACCGCACCTGCTTTGGTTTACGGGGTGCAATGATGCTCTCCTCTGTCAATCCATGCTCAGACTCCATTTTCAGAAGTGTCGCTCTCCGCGTAGCTTTTGCAGACTCGAGAGAACTCTGCGTTAAATGTGCATCAAACGCGTGTGACTCCTGCCACGGCCTCGGGGGACCCACAGGCGGGTTCTTGTCAGTACCTGTCATGGAAGCGCTTCTCTGGTGACCCCGTCTACGCCTTTTCGAGGATCCAGCCCATGGATTGGAGTGATCTACTGGGTCGATTTCTGCAGGTGAAGTGACGGACGCGGTTCGTGGGTTCTTTTCTCGCGAACTCTGCCCAGACTGTCCGCTATTGATTTCTTTGGACGAATTAGCATCTTGCGACGGTGACGGCGACGGTGACTCCGACTCGGGGGGTGCGGGCCGAGGTGTTGTGCCCTCCAGATTCATGTGTTGGGCTTCTCTGTTCGTCAAATCATGAGCCCGGCGCTCGACCTCCAACTTCGATAGTCTAATGGCGCGCTCAAGGTCTTCATCCTCATCGTTTTCTAGTTCCCAGTCTTTTTGAGTACGTCGATTCTCCTCCTCAACCTCCTCTATCTCCCCCCTCGATAGGCCAACGGCCAATCTGAAATCGCGTTCTTCCTGCGAAGACCTTCGATTTTCACTCGATGACTTCTAGTCCTCGGCATCTCCGCTTGCCCGCTCGCCCTGCGAGGAGCTAGCAGAAGGCTTCCGCTGCTCTGCGCTTTCTGGCTCGACAATTCGCCTCTTCCCAATCTTAGTAACACTAGCCGTGCGATCGCCTCGTTGATGCTTCGGCAACCTTACCCCTGTGATCATCTTGACATGCATGAAAGGAGCGGTATGGATCCTTTGCGGCACTTCGGTCCAGACCCACTCGCCGACTTCGAATTGCCTCGCATCGGCCCCGTCGATAGAGCGTTCACGGATGCGGAACTCGTCATCGGCCCTTGTTGCTAGTTGCAAGAGATTCATAATCTCATCGAAATCGCGAGTGCGAATACAAGACGCGAGGCCATCATACCAGAGAATTGGAATGCTGCAGGACGTGAAGCACACGTCCCAGGCCTTTTCCCAAATATTAGCCAAGCTGATTGGTCTAAAATTCCAAAGAGGAATAACGAAGATCCAAAGAGGAATAAGAACTAGAAGGAAGAGGAAGTTGCAGGCCATCATAAGTAGACAGCCACAGGTTCGATCTTGAAGCTCGATAATGGCGATACCGTCGGCCGTATCCATTGTTTTACGCAGAATCTGGATGGCTGATAAGTCGTCAAAGTGGTGGAAAGAAAGATTGAACAGTTGAAACATGCGGCGACTGCGAAATGTTAGCTGGAAGGCCTTTCCACGTGGAGACCATGTGATAAGCGATGTTATGCTTACGTTATCGATGATGATGACTCCGAGACATACCTTTCCTGCTGCTCGTCCTCTGTTGTGATCGACGTTTGACGAGATAGGCGAAGAGCCGAGAGATCTGGCGGCTTCATGGCGTCGATGGGTTCGTCGATGGAACTCAGATGATCTGATTGAGTCGTAAATTCCGCCCATGCCCTCGGGTTTGGGTGCAGGTCGGAGAGTATAAATTCCAGAGGCTTCAAATTGGCTCTCATTCGATCCTCATTGATCAGTCTCTCGAATACCGGAGTGGGTCCTCCGCTTCCTGAACAGAACTCCATCACTTCCAGCTCAGTCTCGGAGTCTTGAGCTGCGACATCGTTGATAGTGCGGAACAACGACGCACAAGCGGTGACGGCCAGGGATTGATGCTGGAGGAGGGGAATCGTGTTGGTCCATTGCTTGGCAAGCATATTTTGGCAGCGTTGCCGTAAGAAGTTGGGGAGCCTGGTGTGTATAAGCGTTCCGCTGTACTGTGCATTGTGGAATCTCGATGCTCTTGATGACTCACCGCATGGAATCGCATATCTCGCTCAGGCGGTATGCTCTTGGTACTAAGAGGAAATTGTAACGGTTCCATTTCTTCCAATACGCAGTGCACCTCTCGCTCTGTCCCACAAGTTCCTCGAGGTACTGAAACGGCGGCGAAGATGGTGCATCCGACTCTATCGCCTGTGCATTCTGCGAAGAATCCGCTGGAGGCAGATCTGTTGGTGATAGATGCTCAGATCCGGTTCGCGTTTGCCTCTGCGTCCCCTGCGTGATAAAACTGGGAATATTCAAACGGGGAGACTTGCGTGTTGGAGACGTGCGTGGTGGAGTCTGCAGAGCGTCAACGGGAGATGCTCGGGCTGCTTGATCTTCGCTCGGTCCTGGACTCGCGAGGTTTGCTGTCTGAGATTCTTCCTTGGACTCTTCCTTGGACTCGGCGCTATCAAGTCAGCAACTTGGCGTCAAGAGGAAAGATTGATAGGGCCAAACCTTTGNTCTTGTGGTGGTGGAGGCAAGGGGCCTATCGTCGAGTCGGTTCGGGCGTCGGCAGCGTCGGCGGCGTCATATTCCTGAGTCTGTGTGGTATCGTCTTTCTGAGCCTGAGCCTGAGCCTGAGGTCCAGGGCCCAATGTTCTCGCAGCCGGAGTGGAGACGGCTGATGTTGGGTCCTGGGTTGGGTGGCTGCCACTCTCCATATCATGACTTTTCGAAGACATGTTACCGTAAACAAAAGGTGAGGTGTATAGAAATGTGATTCGCCCAGTTAACGAGGGTCAATGAGACTGGATAGCGATGGGGTGTGGTGAAGGAGTTCTGGCTTGGAGATCCGTGACGGGCTTGATGTGCTTGCACGGCTGTATGCCTCCTACCTCATGTCCCCTAGACTGCACCTGTGCAGATAGCTACTTCAGACTCTATGGAAGGAGCATGCCGAGGACCACAGCGACCGAAGCAGGTGCGGTTGTGCCATTGTCGTCAGTTCTGCGACACTCGCTTCGTCTTAGCGTGATAGCAGAATCGGCTAGTTCAGATAGTGGAGCCCACAGCGACGCTCTAAAGCTCGGGGACACTGGTCAACTTCAGATTTCTCGAGATGCGACTGGTAACAAGATCGAAAACCCAGTATTCTACGCATCTAGGCTGTACGCGATGGAACAAGAGAGGAAAATACTAGCCACATCCTATTAACACAAAAAGTAATGTAGGCGTTCTGCAATAATATTTCAAACCCTCAGCTCCGCTGCATGTTCTATTGCCTCGTCTCCTCTTGCAAAGAGCAAGCCTAGCGAGCTGCGATTGAGGACGACTATAACAGCCCTGGGAGACTAATGATCACCCGCCTGTATTGTAGCTGGTCAGCCCTCCAAGCCCCCCCAGTCGACGAGTCTGCCTTCCCTACTCACAAGCCTCACTGCGCTGCATCCTCCTACAGTATAAGCCACATTCTCCCTCCTCTTCACATGCAAAGCATGTCTTGGACAGCCTCCGCAATCCCACCCACCCTCGGAAATGCCGACAGCTTGTCACAGCAAATCGTGGAGTGAGCAGCCACACCCCCGCGCCACACAGCCACACCCCTCGCATCTCCGAGATGTGCAACTTCAACCGACGCACCAATGAAGCCGCTCGTCCACCACTCAATCTTCAAATCGATCGACATCTCCTTTTCATACCCACAGCGTTGTATCCACAGTGCAGCGAAATTGCTTGCGCCATCAATTCAGGAATCTCGAAATGGTTGCCAATGCCTCGGCACCCTCCCATCTATTCTTAGCCTCCAAATCTCCACATTCCCCCCTTCCAGCTGTGTCTGAGCTTTCGTTTGATCTGCGCGCAATTACGCACACCCCATGCCATCCCGCCACAATCGTTCCAGAAACATGCTTCGAGAAGAACGCCAGCGTCTCGAGAAAGCTGAAACCGCAAACAGGACACTACGAAACGAACGACTGCTCCAAACGCGACCCGCGCGTGGCACACGTTGTTTGGAAGCTGAAACCGTGACAGGTGAAGCGATCACACGTTGACGAGGTTTGCTATCGTGACTTATGCCAGAGGTGGCAACGTCGCGCAGCTGTCAAGCTGTCATCAGGCTGTTTAGAGGGAAAATGGGTGGGACTTGTACAATGACTCGTCGCGACGCAGGGTCGATAGTTGAGAATGTCGTATCGATAAGCACGGTGCAATTCTACCATGCTTGCATGCTCGCTGCCATCATCACCTACCATCGCAATGGGAACTTGAAGTAGCATGACGACATGCTTAGTATTCTCCCAGGTTTTTCCAAATGCAACTTCGCTTCCCAAACCACGCAAAGATCCGATTCCCGGAAAATCCAGAATTGCCGGGCGTCGCCGTCATCCTCACACTCAGCTCCAACCTCCTCGGCTCCTACATCTAGGCAATGCGCCACGGCATCCACACCAACGCCTCCGCTCGTCTCCCGCGCCGACTAACCCCCAATCGCGCCGCTCCAGTCCCCTTCCAAGCAGCGCCAGTGATGTCATACACCGTATTGCCACCTGGTCCGATTCCCATGCCCTCTGCTTCGGAAGCACTCAACAACTGCAAGCTAGCAGAGGCTGCTCGTGCATACGAGCGACCCGGCGTTCCCTAGTTTGCTTGCATAATTATAGCTGCAGGTCTGTTAAGTAAGCCGAACAGGAACAAGGCAGAGCGATCATCGCGCGATCAGCGTGGCCCCCTGGAGGGGTCGATCACGGCTTTTCATCCAAAGAGGTTTTGAATTACGGCTGTTTGTGCGAGAGAGGGGGCAGGGGTGTGGGGATCATCAGGGTCCGCCGATCTGAGGAGAGGATTTGTTGGCCTTTCGGGGATTTTACGGCTTCACTTGCTGTTGTGTTGCAAAGATGTGAGGATTAGAGAGACCAAAAGGGGTTATTGTATGCGGTGCTGGGGTTTGCTTCTCAGATTTGGGAGGTTTTGTGTTGTGTTCGTGTCGAGTTTTGCGTGGCTCGCCGAGGGGCTCGGCGAAGTTTCGTATTGCGTGATTCGTCACATATTTGCATCGGACTGGGACAACAATGTGTGGACGAACACGAAAGCCTCCGAAGAGGGTGCTTGTATTTACAGGATTAAGTAGGTAGTAGTAGTAATAGTAAGACGATGCAGTTTAATGCAATGCGATGCGATGCTGTGCGTTGAGCTCCTCCCTTTCGTGCTGCGTGTATGCTTTGCGCATGTGGTATCATAGAAATGCGACAACACCGTAAAATGCTCAGAAAAAACGCCGAAGCGAGTGACGCTTCTCTCCCTGGTTCCCCCTTCGTTGATGCCCCGCCGTGTAATGCTGCCTCTAAAACGCCGTACCCAAATTCAATGTGATTAATTACTGTCCTCGCTCGTCGTTGCTTCGCTTGCCGAAGACGATGTCGACTTGTCTGAGCCGAGTGGGCCGAGAGTCCATCGCCAGTCTCTTCTTCGTTTTCGTCGTCCGGCTACAGGCGTCTCGGGACAGGAGTCGCTGTCCGATTCCGAGGAATCGCGCTTGTCGCCGGCGCGGGGTCCTTTCGGCCGCGGTGAGCTCTCGAGTGAGGAGAAGGCGGAGGAGCTGGACAGTTCGGATGGTGATGGAGAGGGCGACGACGGCGCATGGGTAGTTATTGAGGGAATGGACAAAGACCCGTCTGAGGATTCAGACTCCGAAGAAGCGACGGTTGACAGTGAGAGGGTGGATATTGACGAGTGCGAGGACTCGATGTCGGAGTGCGCCAGTGTGTATCTGGTAGTCTTGATCTCCTCTTCTAGCGGTGTCCGGAATGAGACACGCTTCTCGGCTGGGAATAGTGGTCTTGCCATCTTGCGAGGCACCAGTGACCGCGCGGGGCTGTTGGAGAGGATCGAGGTGAGGTTGTGGGGTTGCTTGTAGGGAATTACGATTGTTGCGGAATCCGCAGTGGCCGATGTGAGTGCGGATGAAAGGGTGGATGCGGAATTCGGGGTGGAAACTTCGCTCGCAGACTTGTAGGTGCTGTCTATGGAGAGACGGGGTTTGGAGGGGCGGTCCGAGGCGGGCGCGGCGGATGCTGGCTGCTCATAGGCGTTGGAGAAGGTGTTGCGGACGGTGGGAGAGACGGCGCTGAGAGTCTCGAGTCGCAGACTGGCGCCCTTTCCAAAGGAGCGTACGGGCAATGCCTGGGTGTCGATACGCAGCTTGGGCACGGCGGGCTTCCGCTGGGGTATTATGGGCAGTTGGGCGGTCATGGTCGAGGGCAGGTGATCTCCCATACTGTGTGGCATCTTGAGAGACAGCATCATGGGGCGAGATCGAGATGCGGAAATGGATCGTGACTTGCGCTGGGGAGCGTGCAGTGCGGGAGCAGGCTTGATAAGAGGGAGGGGAGCCGTCAGCAGTCCTTGGGGTTCAGGTGCTGCGTCGTCTCGTATCTGGCTGATGGGCGTGCCGGGGTGCAATCACGAACACCTCGAAGGGGCTGAGAGTGCTATATACCGCGGGCAGCGGCAGCAGCAGGTACTGATTAGACGCATTATGCAGCGCTGCTATTTTGCTACGGGAGCGCACGGCTGGCGCCCAGAATGGCGTTGGATGCACTCGCTGCGGTGCTGGGCGTCTGGCGTGCTGGGGTTGCGTAGCCGCTGGCTCCTGCTTAGTCCGGGCGTCAATCGCCACTTCCCCAAGTTATATTTGGGCTTGCTAAATTGGGAATGACCCCTGCCCGTGTTCCACAACTACACAACCACACAAACGCCCGCACACCAAGCCGGGCCCCTGCGCGCCGCTGCCACCAACCACCAACCACCACCGAGCCCTGGAAACCTCCGGACGCGCTGCAAGAGCTGCACAGGGGCTCCCTCCACTCTGCCGTTTGTCGCTTCACGCGTGTTTCGCAGCGTCTATCCCTCCGCTCCCCATTCGCATCTCAAACGGCCTCCGGTGCAGCGTGCCTCACCTGCGCGTGCTCCGCGAGACGCCCGATTGATGGACCGAAGGAAGAGGCTCCAACGCCAGATAATTCACCTTGTAAGTGAGCTGCCCTGCGCCGCCGCTCACGGGCAGCTGATGCGCCAAACTCCCCGAGCCTCACCATCGTCGTAATCGTCGGGCTGCCCATCTGCACCAGTCATGCTAACACTGTCAGGACTACGTACGGCGTGCCGCATCACGTGGGGCTACCTCGTGAAACTGACACCTCTCCCATCCAGGACTGTTTCTACGCCAGCGTCTTCGAAGTAGAGGACCCATCGCTCCGGGTTCTTCCGCTGGCTGTGCAGCAGAAACAAATAGGTAACCACCCCATTCTCAAACTCTATCTAAACAAAGCCCCCAGCACGAGGCTGACCGTGGTTCCGGATAGTGGTCACATGCAACTACGAGGCACGGAGAAGAGTATGAGTCCCCTTTCGTCGTCGTCACTTGTCTTGCAGCCGCGCTGAGGGAAGCCTTGATCGAAGGAGCTGCAGCAGCAGAAACCCGAACCGCGCCCTCCAAGCCATTGGATTAGGCTCGGCCTGCCATTCGTTGTTGGCTCCCAGCGATCGGTATGCCCCATGTGCCGTCAGCACGTGCTGACACACGCAGGGCTTGTACAAGCTTCAACTTATTACAGAAGCAAAGGTCGCGCCCTCTCTGCTTCTCCTCAGACACGTTCTGACCTCTAACAGAAAGTCTGCCCTGACGTCAAGATCGTGTTGGGAGAAGGTATGCCTTGGGCGGCGTATCTCTGCTGTCATCATTCTTCGCAAGCCTCACCGTGCCGCGTTGGCTTGACTCTGGATCACCATACTAATTTTGGGCTTTGCTAACACTTCAGATCTTACACCTTTTAGAAATGTCTCCAAGGAGCTGTTTGCGTTCCTCAGGTCCTTTTCATGGAACTCAAAATGCGAGCGACTAGGTTTTGATGAAGTAAGTATAGATATTTTTCTTACTCAAACCGATGTCCCCCTCTTTGTCCAGTCATCATTCTGTGCCTGTTCTCTCGTTGGCTTCCATTTTCGGCACCTTACGTATGACGCTAGCATCTGTTAAACGCAAACGCTAGGTGTGGATGGACGTCACCGATATCATCGAGTATAACGTCGCATTGCTGAACCCGAATGACCTCATCAATGCGTTCTTCTGTCTCTCCAAAAATGACCCCACAGAAGGTTTCTCCTACTCTGCCTCGTCCGTGGCAGGGCACACCTACCCGGAAGCATCCAGTGACGCATCTGGTAAGTCTTACACATCATCTGTGGCGTACTGGGAAAGGTATCTCATTCCCGTTTCGGACCCGGCTACGACCGAGCATCATCAACTGAACAAAGCGATCTCGTTTTCGCAATGATGCAAGTGCATTCGAAATGACCATCGCTGGTTCACCCTTTTGCTCGGCTCCTAGCCTCCTGCGTAAATTGTTGCAAAATATCTCCGGATACAGTATAAGGGGCAGGGTTTTTCCTGGGTCTATACGAAGGCCTTCAGTCCACTTGCGCGGGTCCATGCTTGCGCTAGCAGAAACAGGCACTAACATGCAGTGCAGCAGATGAACTCGATCCCTTGCGACTACGACTTCAACTCACATCTCACCTTGCTGCGCACTTGCGCGATCAGCTCAAGTCCAAAGGCTTTACCTGTACCGCTGGAATCTCGACTAACAAGATTCTCTCCAAACTCGTGGGAAATCTACACAAACCTAATGACCAGACGACATTGCTACCACCATACAAATCCGACGACGGCAGCGACAATGTCACCTCATTTTTAGATGCCCATGAAGTAGGCAGGGTTCCAGGCATTGGCTTCAAGCTGGCTCAGAAGCTTCGTGCTCATGTCTTGCAGAGACCGCCCGACTTTGACACCGGTCTCGTGTACGGTGGCACAAAGGAAAACGTGTCTGTAGGAGACGTGAGGAAGTACCCCGGAATTGGCCCCGAGACCCTAGAGCGGATATTAGGAGGACCCGGTACGCCGCACGGCATCGGGGCCAAGATATGGGGCTTGTTAAACGGGCACGATGACAGTGAGGTCGGCCAGGCTCGCGATGTACCAAAGCAGATCAGCATCGAGGACAGCTACACCCGGCTGGACACGATGGACGAGGTGGTCAAGGAACTCCGGATGCTGGCAAGGAGTTTGCTGAAGAGAATGCACCTCGACCTGCTTGAAGATGACGAGGATCCATCCCAATCCGCCCACCAGAGTGGAGACACTTCGATAAGCCAGTCTAGACGCTGGATGGCCTTCCCCAAAACCCTTCGACTGACAACGCGCCCGCGGCCTCCTCAAAACCCTGACGGTAGTCGAAACCGCTCCTTTGCCCGCATCTCGCGATCAGCCCCCATGCCAAACTTCGTCTTCAGCCTCAAGGAAAGCATGGACACCTTGACAGAGCGACTAGTCGTCGAGGCACTTGTACCTCTTTTTCGCAAGCTGCATCCAGAGAAGAGCGGCTGGAACCTGAGCCTAATGAACGTCGGCGCCACGAACATGGTGGACGCGGCGAGCGAGAAGGGTGGTGGCGTGGGCCGTGACATTGGGAAGATGTTCAGGCGACAGGATGATGTGCTCAAGCAGCGGAGTGTTGAGGAGCCAAGCGAGCTTCGTGCGATGGAGGTCGACGCCGAGACGCCACCACATGCAGAGGTGCAACTGGAAGTGCCACCTATCCATTTTGCTGCGGCGTCCAGGCCTCAGATCGATCGAACAGGCTCCGAGGACGCCCCTACACCTTCACAAGAAGTCAACCACAGTCTCGAAGACGGGTGGGAGTCCGACGACGAAGACATGCTCGATGAAGACGCATATCGATGTGAGGAGTGCGGATCAATTATGCCCCTTTTCGCAATGGGCGCACACACTCGCTGGCACGCGCAGAACTAGCTATTCAACTAGTCCTCGCCATCGCGTCCCGCTCAATAGTGACAAGTGTCTGTATATGCAGCCTCGCATTCTCAACCTCGTACCCGCAAGAAGTAACAATTCGACGCGTTCGAGACCTCTCCCGTGCACGCTCATGTAGTCTTCCAATACACTAGGCTAGGCTAGCGTAAGGCTGAGGGTAGTGTGGGTACTGTATACGCGTGGCTTGCCCCTTATACATGACACCTGTCTCCCGTGGCTTCACGCGGGACCTAATTATGGTAACGACGCCTCTAACGACTCTACGAGGTTACTAACGCATAGTCTTGCCGAAAAAAATGGTCATCAAGTTGGCACACGCCGGTGCAAGGAGACCCTCAATCTCGAACGGGGGCTTGTGTTCAAGCGGAACTTTCCCTTCCTTGTAGCACCCCCGGTCTGCACGGCCTCCACGGCCTCCACGGCTTCCAGAAACGAGTGGAGCGCCGTTGGCAGCTGCAGCCGGCGTGCACAGATCCGTTCTTCCTCCGAAGCGCCTGATTGGCTCGATCGTTATCTCCATGCATGTGCTTGCGATGGCAGCCGAGGCCAAAGCTCCACCCCATCTTCAATGTCACATCTCTCCGCCGAAAACCTGCCTGCAATCCTACCCACCTTCTCCACACTGCGCTCACACCTTTGCATTCGTGCGCAGTGAGGTTATCCTTTTCATCCGCATGTGAGTGGAACATTGGTACCGACACGGAGGAGCAAAGATGCCGGGCTCGTCGAGACTGCCCGTCAGTCTCCGCGATACGTTCAACAAGCAGCGGAACGCCGTGAGAGGGCAGCAGCTCGCTGTTTTGAATGTGGATCTGTATGTACCATCTACTTCTATGCACCATCTCCTCAGAAACCCGCCCACAACCAATTTCCTTCCCCACCCCAATCAGAGCATGCGCTGACCACATCCCCACAGCCTCCGCAACATCATCTTCACTCTCTTCCTCCTCCGCTGGACGCGAAAGCTCTACTACCAACTCCGGGGCCATGGTCCCATCGGCTCGCTCATCCTCGCCTACACTTCCATCCGCCGCACCCTCTACGGCATATTCCTGCGCCTCCCAGGCGTGCGCACAAAAGTGCAAACACAGGTCGCTGAATCGATCCTCAAGCTCGAGCACAAACTCGTTCCCTCGGGCCCAGGCGTCCAACGCATCACTGCTTTACCGAGCGATGGATGGTCCGAGGAAGAGGTTCGACGGAAGTTGGGCGAGCTGAGCGAGATGGAACATACCCGATGGGAGGATGGACGCGTGTCGGGCGCGGTGTATCACGGCGGTGATGAGTTGATACGGTTGCAAACGGAGGCTTTTGGCATGTTCACGGTGTCCAATCCGATTCATCCGGATGTTTTCCCGGGCGTCAGGAAGATGGAGGCGGAGGTTGTTGCTATGGTATGTGACCATCTCATAGATGGATGGTGATTCGGATGGCTAACGAGCGCAGGTCCTCTCGCTGTTCAATGCACCCCCCAGCGCCGTCGGCGTCACCACTAGCGGCGGTACAGAATCCATCCTCATGGCCTGCCTCTCCGCCCGCAACAAAGCCTACCACGAGCGTGGCGTCACCGAGCCCGAAATGATCCTCCCCGAGACCGCACACACGGCCTTCCGCAAAGCCGGCGAGTACTTCAAGATAAAGATCCACCTCGTCCCGTGCAAAGCGCCGTCGTACAGAGTGCACCTACCCTCGGTCTCGCGCCTCATCAACCCCAATACCGTTCTCCTCGTTGGCTCCGCGCCCAACTTCCCCCATGGCATCATCGACGACATATCCGGCCTCTCGAAACTGGCGCACAAGAAGAAGCTGCCTCTACACGTCGATTGCTGTCTCGGGTCTTTCATCATCCCCATGCTCCCCAAAGCAGGCTTCGAATCCGAACCCTTCGACTTCAAGCTCAAGGGCGTGACGAGCATATCGTGCGACACGCACAAATACGGTTTCGCGCCCAAAGGCAACAGCACCGTTCTCTATCGCTCCGACGTCTACCGCAAATACCAGTACTTCATCAGCCCTGACTGGTCCGGCGGCGTCTACGCCTCCCCCTCGATCGCAGGCTCGCGCCCCGGCGCGCTCATCGCAGGCTGTTGGGCCAGCCTAGTCAAGAACGGCGAGAGCGGCTACATCGACGCCTGCCACAAGATCGTCGGCACCATGAAGAAAATCGAATCCGCCATCCTCGAGCACCCCTCGCTATCCACGGACCTCAAGGTTATCGGCCGCCCGCTCGTCTCCGTCGTCGCGTTCCTGTCCAACACACTCGATATCTACGACATCGCGGACGGCATGTCGGAGAAGGGCTGGCATCTCAACGCGCTGCAGTCGCCGCCCGCTATTCACGTCGCGGTGACGCTGCCGATCGTTGCGGCGGCAGATAAGCTGATTGCGGATTTGGTCGAGGTTACCGAGCAGATAAAGGAGAAGGAGCGGATGAGGGTGTTGGAGGGCAAGGGCGCCAAGGGCGCGGTCAAGGGCGATACGGCGGCGTTGTATGGGGTTGCGGGGAGTCTGCCGAATAAGAGCGTGGTTGTGGATTTGGCGAAGGGGTTCCTGGATACGCTGTATAAGGCGTAGGTGGGTGGGGT